>VWZK01012360.1:0-46159 GCA_013396935.1 Baryphthengus martii
GCTCGACTCACCTCGTCACGGGTGCAGTTTCCTCACAGGCTTCTCCCCCTTCGCTTAAGCAGCCTCCCCAGGCCGGGCGCGCCCACCCCGCCGACCCCAGGCCCAGGTGTGGGGCCAGGGCCGCCCCCGACCGCCCTTAACCCTCCCCTGCCCGGCCGGGGTCGCTTACCCCGCACATCACCCAGAGAAACAGCCCCCCCTGCAAAACCAGGACCTTTAGGTGCTAATCGAACTAGAGGAACTTAAAAGAAGTTTTTAAAAAGCCCCAAACCGAAAACTTCACATTTAGGCGCGATTAGAAAACAAAAAAAGTGGTTTAAAGGGCCTGAATGCAAATAATTTCTGTGCAAACATGAATGAAAAAAAACCCAACCACCTTAACAATTCCATAGACAATACATTTTAAATCAAAATGGAATATATATGCACATAATCTAGCAGGCAGTATTAAAATGTACACATGAGAAAACACTTTACAAGGGACCTGGTGTATTTTCATTCATGGGAAGAATTTGCATGGCTTTTCAATAACGGAGTAGGAAACTACTTTCCTAAAGTAACATTTTTACGCTGCTAAAATAGCATCATGTGGAACAGGGCACATACCTTTCCAATTTCTTCTGCACTGCTGCCCGGCACCAGCCATGTTGAGGTGGGCTCCTCCATGAGGGAAAGGCCCCGGGGTGCCTGCCCGTTCTGGCCTAAGCACCTCTTGTCTCTTTAGGGTCAGGAGCAATCTCTCCATGCAAACAAAAAGATAAAGTAATAAATAAGTAAATAAAGCCAGAGATCCATGGGCGGCTTTGTGGTCTCTTTTTGCCTTCCGAAAGAAAAGGCCCTCCGCCCTTTCCAGCCACAGCCAGAGTGCCCACAAGGCCTGGGGTAAGGGACATCCCCAGCCATGGCCTCCCTGCTGGGCTGCAAGGGTATTAAAAATATAGCATTTTTATATTATATAAAATAATATAATAGCCAAGGGACCACATGGAGTGGCAGTGGCCCAGCTGCCTCCTCCAGCCCAGGAGCCAGGCACCTATCTGGGGCCTGGGGCCAGCCTGCGGTGGGGAGGATTGCAGCTTTCATGGAGGTCTGGTTTTGCCGCCTCGCTTAGCACCTACTCACCTTTCGGTATTAAAAAAGAAAAATGTAAGCTGATAAGATATCCCTAGGCAGCCTTTCCATGCTGCCCAAGACAGCCTCTGTGGCTGCAAAGATCCTTCAATAACCTGTCAAGAGCTGACGTTGCTATGTAGAGCTGTTTGTCCCAATATCTCATTTAAGATGGATGTACGTGCCACTTCTATATCCTTCAGCTCAGCGTAACATTTGCCCTTTCATGTTCTCCATTTAAGCCACTGGGAATTTAAAGCTATTTCAAAGCATAATTATGCCAATCTGCATATAAAAGGCTGTATGTCCTATGGAGAGTTCAGCAGAAAAAAGCAAGCTCCTCGAAAGAAGAAAATTAGGACTAAATCCCACAACTAAGATTCAGTAAAGTTAATACATTTTTCGATCTGATGTGAACAGTCTGCGGATTCGTAAAAGCCACCAGAAAATTGTCTAAGCCACTGCACTGAGTCAGTCTACATGCATAAAGAAACCAAAATGTAGCTGCCACAGGCCCCCAGTTTCAAAACTTCCTTAAAATGATATGAAAGAGATATAGAAGAGGACTTTTAAAGAGTTACATCCACCAGAAGGTCTTCACAAAAAAAAAATATAAATATTTGTGTGAAAATGAATTGCATAAAATTGTTTCAGTTTGACTGTATCGTATCTCCCTATTATATAACAAAATTGAGATACAGAAGTTATGGCCACAAATGCTATACCTGCTGCATCACAGAAATCAGTTCATTCTTAATATTCCTTACACTGTACATGCAGAGTTAACCTCACGAAACTCATAAAAATGCTAAAAATCATTGGAGTGTTTTTAATTTACCTTACTCGCTTTATGCACTTGGTTTAAAATCTCTCTGACAGAAGTTTGGTGGGGGTTTTTTTATTTGATCTGCATATAGACACAGGACTTGAGAAACATTGTAATAAATTTAAATTGGAATATTTGCAACACAATAATGAGTGCTGGTAATACTGATTTTCTGCGATTATGTTTCAGAGTTGGTTTCCCTACTAGACAGCTTCTCCGTCTCCCTTTTTCTAATTTTCCCAGGATTATGTTTCCTGGGATTATGTTTCCTGGTAATTATGTTTCTGGGATTTATGTTCTGGGGTTTATGTTTCTGAGGTTTGTGTTTCAGAGGTGGTTCCCCTACCACGTACCTTTTTCCTTCTTATTTTCCAGTCTTTTTCCCTGCCTCCCCCCTTGACACATCATCACACTCTCCTTCATGCCAGTCACTTTTCAGATCTCCCTAAACTCAGTCTCCTTCATTAGCTTCTTTCTTCTTCATAAATTTAGACAGTATGTAGAGGTTGTTTGCAAAGGAGTGTAAAGGCACTGGGAAAGCAACTCCAGTGGAGCCGCCTTTTGCCTCTCCCACTACCTCCTGCAAAAGCATCCAGACATTTCACCCTCCCGAGGCAACATGCTGCAGGCAAACCCACGCCTGGCTGTTTTTCTAGGAAAAGCCTGGTCATCATTTGCCTGAGAAGAGCCTCACAAAAAGTTAAAATCAATATTATCTATCATACCAAAGATTAGAGATTTTGCATCCTGGGTACTCGGAAATGCAGAAATCAATGACTTTTCTATAAAGCTGTATTGGTGGAGAGGCTGGAACGCAAGATTTCTTTTTAATAATGGCAGATGATGATAGGCTGGATCCTCAGAGCTATTGGAACAACTTAGGGAATTCAGTAAAAAATACACAACTAACAGTTCTGCATTTATAGCCTCTTAGGAATAAAATGTGCGTCTGTTAATATTTACCAACTTTGTTATTTCTCTTTCCTGAGAAAGATATTGCATTGATTTCTAAATTATAAGAAAGTGCTTTCAATACGGGTTCAGCTCTGATTAAATTTTCTAGGCCAGACTACAGCAGTGAAATAAATAACAACCATTGTTTACTTTTAAACAAACTTTAAAACATCCCATTGATTATAGGCAATTCTAGTGTGAGCATGCATTGGTAAACATATTACAAAAAATAAAATGCTGGCAAAAGGATTACAAGTGGAATGAGAGGATTTCTTGGAAGTTCATGAGAGGCAGCATTCACTCCTGATTAAAAGTGGTTTTTTGATTGTTATATGCAAGTGCCATAATTTACCTTTATTTCAAAATCCTGTGTATTTTCGAAAATGGATAACTTCAGGCTTTTAGCACAGAGGCATTGAAGCATATGGTAATCCCAGTCCCAAACACTAAAATGTGCCTGTCTGTGCCAACTCTTAATTACCAGCTCATTAACACTCAGGTGTCAATTGCTGGTGGCAAAGGCAATACTCAGTTGGCCTGGTTTCTGTCATGCACAGTGTAATTAAATTGACCTCCGCAAAAGGGGCCCAGTAGTTGCCTGATACCACTTGGACACCGACTGCCGCACTAATCACAATCGTGTAATTTAGTGAATCACACAGTGTAATGAGGGAAAGACTCTGGAGAGTACCAAATTGTACTTGCATATGTAATAATGACTTTAAGGACAATTAGGGAAATAATCGCTGCTCTGTTTTCTTCCAAGCTAATAATGAACTGCCGTAGCTGTTTGAGTTTCTGTTGTTGGTTTAAAACTTCAGCTGCTATCTTCTCTTTTTAAAATAACAGCAGCAATTAAAATGTAAAAAATTTAAAAATAAAAATAAAAATTAATACCAGTAAAAAAGCTCTATCTTCACTGCTAATAGCCCCACAACAGATTATGGTTCCAAGTACTAGTGGCTGCCTAGTTAGTATTTGAGAGACCTATATTAGATGGCGTGTCCCAAGAGAAGAGGAGTATCAAATGTATTTCACTGATGTCCGAAACAGGCCAGTGTGCAGTTACCCTCACCTCACGTGCCCTGCGCACAAGACAGTGACACGAAGGAAACCAGTCCAGGCTGTGGATGGAGGGGAGAACCGGGTCATGCCACTTGCCAGGTAAGGACTCTAACTTCGGAAGCAATTTGTGAACAATATATATGAACAAAATTAGTTGATTTAGCCAAGAAGTAAAAAAATGCAGCTTTCTCTGGTCAATGTACAGCTTCTGAAGAGCACTCTCTGCCTTGGGGCTTGAGAAGATGGAGCTCCCAAGATTGAGTTTATTGTGTTGAAGTTTTGTCACTTAAATGAAGTCTCAGAGTTTGGAGCATAGTTACCTTTAGCTCTCTCTTGGCCAGGTGAGCAACACCAGCAGTCATTTCAGTGCTGGTTCAATTTTAGCTTCCCCTGATACTCTTATCTCTTTCCCTGTATTATTTAGCACCTTACTGCTACATCCTAATGAGGTGACCTAATGTCAATGTCTAAACTTGGATAGGGTGGATCTGGGCTATGACATGCAACCACAATTCAAACTTCTGAATTTCTGAACGGTCAGCCACACTGTCATTAGTTCCGAAGGCTGTGAGACCCCAGATAGATCTCTGGTCTTACACAAGAACTGAAATTCTGGGTTTAATAATTCTGTGGAGAAAAAGTCTGTTCTTCAGCTTTTTTAATCTCTGCTCATCCTCTGCTCTGGGCCATCTTTTCTATACATCCTTTATGCAGCACCACTCAATTTCAGTATAGATTGTATAGATTAGGTTCCCACTTCTCATCGTTGGGTATTTTCCCTTGTGGTCCTCTGTCTTTCTGTCTAAATCCTGCTGTTGACCTTGATAACTGAACTGTAAGATCAGTGTGGTGAGGGCATCTTTTATTAGTGTGTTTGTGCATTCACCAGGACAAGTGGCTCTGCCTACAAATGGGTCTCCTGTGTCCTATTGTTTTACCAATACTGATAAATAAAAATCTGATGTCCACATCCAAGGATGAGTAAGTAAAGGTATTTTGTCCTTGTACTGATACATTGCATGCATTTCATTAATTAGCAAATCACATGCCATATAAAGCACAATTTTAATGATACATGCAAGTGACATTTTTATGTATAATACAGAATGTCAAGTATATTTGCATGGGGACGTTGGCTGGTGTCAATTTGTAACACATGCTAAAGCTAATACTTAAAATTTCAAGACTCTGCTGCAGGTATTTTACATAAGCCAAAAATCCAGATCTTAAGATTTTTCTTTTTCGCTGACACCGGCGGGATGACTGAGCCCTGGGCTTGCGTACAATCAGTTCGTTGTCACGGTGAGTGGTTAAAAACCACTGTGAAAGAGTGCAAGCCATCTGATGAATAGTTACTGAGCTGGGGAAGAACAAAGATTTTTTAAAAAGTAAAAACTTTAGTTCTCTGCAAGTGAGGTAGACAGATTGGCTGACAAGTTTATGCAAAACACGTAGAAGGAGCAAAATAATTTCTAGAGATGTTACAAAATCTAAAGAATAGATGAAAGCATTTTGTCGATGATGTGTTTATTAAAGATTGTGAATTCTGGAGAAGTGATCCATCTAACAAAGAGAAAGCAATGCTGTGCAGAGATTAGGAACAAAAGGGAAGGATCTTTCTTGAAGAGTGACAGGCCATCAAGGAAAGACACTTTCCAGTGAAGTGCTAACAGATGTAGCATGTGAGACTCAATCAGTTGAAAGGTACCCAATCTACAAACAAGAGGAGTTCAAGACTGTTTCATGCATAAGTTCCTACCTGCAAAACAGTCTCAGCATGTATTTCATAAATATGCAGCTCAGGGAGGAAGAAAAATTCACGGTACCTTCCCAGCAGACATTTGTAAATGTATCCTGTGTTTGTTGAACAAAGAAAGCTTAACATCGGAATAAAGATGATGGAAATACTGCATTCATAATTGTGGGAGAAAGGAAGCCGAACTCTTTTTTAATGTACTTTTGAAAAACATTTAGTATACCTGTCAACCTTTGACCTCTGGTGGCTCAAAAATTTGAAAAATTTGAAAACTCGGTCTTTGGAGATATTAAGTATTTTTAAATAATAAAAAAAAATCATTCAACAACTCATGTCTTTTCGGTTGGGAGCTGTGAAGAAACCATCCTTCAGCGTGAGTATGGACCCAGTGATGGTTCTGTCTGAACGGCCTGCTCCTTAGTTCATTCATAGAAAGGTAACCAAAAAGTGGCTCCACCGTACATCCCAGTGAAGAGAAGCTGCGCTGAGAAATAGATGGTGTCACCCCCAAATATGTAACCTTCTGAATCTCCAAACTTTTGCTTATTATAGCAACTATTGTACAACATAAGCACACTCAAACAATCCCAATAAAAATTCCTGACGTTTAAAAGTATTTCCATTCCTTTTTTTTTCAGAGGCAATACACAATACAAAATCAGACAGAAGTGCTGAGATATGTAAATGATGCTTGTAAAGCACTTGCCCCACATTCGTTTTACAACACTGTGACTTATTCATTCACCACCTGTATTGTCTATATCACTCCATTTCTATTTTGTTTTCCTTTATTCCCCTAAGGACTCAAACCCTCATTTTTGTGAGTGTATGTTTATCCCCTCCAACACTTGACTGCCGCTCTTCCTGCTCCTGACAGCTGCTGGTGATTTAAGGTACAAATGGCAGCCAGAAATCAGCAGGCCGCAGAGTGTCATTTGTTATGCCATTTTGTCTTTGACTCCACACACTCTAAGGGCGATAAAGAGAAGGATGGTACTGATATAATTCAAGATGATGAGCAGATTCTTCTAACTTGAATAGGCTTCTTGTGATCTTCCATATTATTTAAGTGTTGGAAGCCTTCTGAGATTTTGATCTGTTAAGAAAGCCGTTTTTGCCCAGTTTAGCTTCTGTATGTTGAGTAGGTGCAGGGGGAATACAACAGGGTTTTAAAACACAAGATCGGTTCAGAGAGGTATTCTCACCAGCAGCAAGACTGAACAGTCTCTGTTGCTTTTTTCTTCAAAAGCCCTAAGGGAACAAATCCTAGGAGTAGGATGGGATCATTTCTAGCAATATAGGCTGGAAGCAATATAGACTGCAAGCAATATAGTCTAGATGGCTGCTGAAAAATCAACAAACTTCTGGTATGATCAGCTTATATCAAGAGTCCAGAGTGATTAATTCAGATACCCTTTTATATTAGCTCATTTCTTCTCCAAGTTGTGAGGGCTGTGCTATGACTTTGAGAGGGGCAAACTCGTATTTCACTTTTTAATTCAGTTTGCATTCGTTGATTATTTATGTGTATTCACTCAACTATAAAATTATAGTCGTACATAGATGTTTGGTATTTTGACTAATGGGTCAGTTTACCTTCTTTACAATGGACCTCACACAAATACACACTCGGCTGTGAACCTGCCTTTTTTCTCCTTTGGTTTATTTAGACTAAACTGAAATTGAAGTAAGCTTTTACCTGCACACCAATAACTGTATAACATTCTTCAAATGAATTTATTTTCCTATGTCTCCTACAGTTTCTCTCATTGTCTTACTTGTTCAGGGTACTGTCGGGCCAATTTAAGTGTCTTAGAGGAGGAAGAGATTGGGGAAAGAGGAAGAGACAGAACTGTTATAGGTGCAAGGTTTTTCTTTTTCTTTGTTTTTCAAGAGCAAACCAAGACGAAGAAAATAAAAGAAGGACCTTGAGTAACATTAGTGACAACATATGCACAGGAAACGTTCTTGTTTGATTTATTTGAAACAGCTATTATTCTGCAATCTAAATACTCTAGTATTTTACAATAACATAACATCAACGAAATAAAATGCTCAAAACAAAAGTCCATCTCAAAATGAAATATTCCTTTTTCCATCCTCTTTTGAATCTCTCTTTTACAACAGAGACATGTTGTGCCTGGCATTAGTACAGTCTGTACGAGCAGGTTGGGTAAACATGTATTGGTAGTGGCATTCAAAGTGCTGATCCTGCAGCAAGGCAGGAGAATTGGGAACAAAGATCTCCCAGTATCAGGGTGCTGAGGGCGCTCCTTCAGGACTGGGGCTTCTTGGGGACATCAGGGCAGGGCCCATTCCACTGCCCCAGCCAGGAGCAGGGCAGGCAGAGAACGGCAGGGGACAGTCCCAGTCCTGGGCATCGAGTGTGTTCCTGGGGACAGCGCTGGGCCGAGGAAGGGCTGGAACATTGGCCCATGGGTGGAGGTCAGCGTCAGGCCCAGTGAGGGGAACTGGGGTGAGACACTGCCCCAGGATAACTGAGGCCATCAAAGTAGTCCAAAGAAGCCAGAGGAGTGAGCAAATCCTCTTTTTGTATCAGCAATTCCGTAAGCCACATTCTTATTTTGTTTTTCCTCTGTCTTTCTAGTTTATAATGCTAGTGTGAGGGTACTTATTCCAGGGAAACAGTGAAGAAGTTATCGTTTCCCAGCTTAACCAGTACAGTAATTCTGTAGTCATTGATAGGATGACTTAGGACTTACCTTTCCAAAATCTATCCAGTTGTCCAAAATCTCTGAACTTTTCAGCATCTGCCAGGTAAATACTAGGTATGTCCTTCCCAGTAATGCCTTCTGTTAGTGTAAGATTTTTAGACTGCCCTTACCGCAATTATGTCTGAGTATTTTCTAGGAATACATTCATCTATATGACTAACATGTCAGGTGTGGTTTGCTCTCCTGATCTTTCCCTGTGGCAAGAGGGCAAGCTCTCTAATGGTCCTGTTATAGGCCTATGTCACTCTGTGTGTTATCCACAAATACCTGCTCAGCGAACTTTTTTATACAAAAAAACCACAGTGGAGAGCAAGAAAATGAGTCTATATTTAATCAGTGATTAGCCATAGAAGATGGCACACGTGCCTAGTTCTTGCACCAAGAGATGTTTAAATGCTTTTGTACACTGGAACAGCAAACCAGGAGATAATCCTCCAACTCGCTGTTTAGAAACTGGATGTGGATGCAGAAATTATCTGAGGTGGAGAGAACTGAATACAGATTTCTCACATCCTGAAAAAAATACTCCAAAAATCATACCATCTGCTCTGGAAATCTTAGGTACTTAGTCTTTAACATCTTAACAAACATCTTAACAAAATAGATTCCTATTTTTAGATGTTCTGGGAAGACATGTATTTAAACAGAGAACTACCAGAGAAAGAAATGCTGATAGAGGCCCTTTGTGTCCCATACTGATCATAGCATTTTCCCATGATGTTGGCTGCTGAGGACAACGCCAGTTTCTTTTATATGATGGGATCTACACCCAATTTTCTTTTCCCAACCCTCCCTAATCATCAAATCCAAAAGGATTTAGGCTCTGAGTGGAAAGATGAAGAGCTCTTCCTTTTCCTCTTTGAAGCTGCTCCATTTTGCAAAGAATAATTATATATTCTTTTGACAGAGAGACGAAGGGCACCAAATTACATTTTGCTCTCTAGACTACTAGTTAGCTCATTAACCTGCATGGGGGGAAGTCTCAGTATTGTAGCACCCATGTGGTTTTATGTTATTTTACATTCTAATCACTGTTGTTGTTGTCATTTTTTTCTTATTATTTTGATTTAGGAAATAGATTCTATTCTCACCTCTGCAATAAACTGTGTTATGAAATTTCTTAATTATACTTCAGTAACATAGGGAGAGTGATACAAGCATCTGTCACAATGCTGAAGTATATTTTGGTTACTAATAAAGGATATAAAGTGCACAGAACAGCAGTCAATAGAAATCTAACTTTAAAATAAATGCTTTTTCAATTTCCAGCTAGGCATAGATTTTTTCAGCACTCAAGGTTATTTTTCGGATGAGAACAGTCAGATTTTGTTTGGTTTTGTTTTTTTTTTTTTTCCTGAGGCTTTAGATCTGTGAATATTAGCAACGCATTCATTAGCTGAAGTTGTAGATTTCACTCTGCAAATGAAGAATTAAACACCTAACAAGTCTGCATGCAAATGGTGGTTTCCAGTTTACTCCAGATAGAATAGAAACAGGAAAGACATTTTCCCAGTCCATTAAAACACTGTACTAGACTTCAAATATTTTCTTTTACTGCATTTTATATACTTATCTCTGAACAGTGGCAGGTCTGGAAATTACTTCTCTAAAAAGAAAAAATGCAAGCTACCTGGTTTTACCTTGATTTTTTTCTGGATAAGTGGTACTTCTCGGATCAGTTTTACTAAATAAACCAAAATTTTATAATGAAATTAATTGCTGTGTTGCCACACGGGAAGTGACAACAGGAATTCAGGTAGCAAAATTCAACCCAGAAACCTTAATATTAATTTCTATGTGATAAGGGATAATTGAATTCCACCTGTCATTATAAAGGTATAATTTAAAAGTTAGTCTGGTATGTCTATTAAGTAACCATACATAATGCCAGGAACCCCCAGAAAACAGCTGACATAAATGCTGAAAAGCACAATGAAATAACACCCATTAAAAAAGTAGTATTTGAAGCAGAATATAATCTAGGATGAATATAATCCAGGATGGGGATCCTGATCCCCATCCGTGGGCCAGCAGTCTGTCGCAGCCTCAGCCCATCCCTGTCCCCAGGGAGGTGCTGGGGCTGTCCCCTGGACATAGGCGTAAGAAGGAATATGATACTTCACGTGCTATTATTTTTCAACTCTAATTTAAATGTGTACTTGGGTTGTCAAGGAGCAGATTTATTTTTTCTTTTGGGGTTTTTGATTGTTTGTTTATTTCATTTTTAACAGACTGTTTCCAGAAGCTCAGTGAGATTTAATGGTATCATTACAAGGTATATTGCATTTTCTCCCTAGATTATATTAATTAACTATCTTTTACTTCCAGCACTCTGTTTCTCTTCTCTTTCTTCAGAATATAAATCAAACCAAGCCTCTTACAAAACCGGAATGGCCATGAGCTCCAAGGGCATCATTTAGCTTCATCTTCAGAGGGCTGAGCAGGAGAATGTTTGCTTGCATTCCCCCCTTTTTTTTTTTGCAGATAGCATAAACCACAACAGATATATTGCTCTCGTGGTGAAATCTTTCTCTTTTGCTATATTTATGTTCCTGAACAAAGCACTATTTAAATACCAATTAACATCATCTGTGAGACTAGGAAAAGCAGAGAACGTTCTTTCTCTCTCTCCTCTCTCTTCTTCTTCACAGAGGAACGGTGCCACAGCTTTTCTGTCAGCATCCCCTAAAATTCCTGCCCTAAATTGTTCTGATACCTGTCTAGAAAAGTTGTAGCAATGAGAATGGAATTACTAGGTAATTTTGACATCAGATTTCACTTAGCTCTTTTTTTTCTCTTTTACTCTCATCAAATGTGAATACTCGCCCTCCACTGAGGTAAATGTGCAAACTCTTTACACTGCTTTTATACTCCAGGTAAAAGTTAGGGCAGGAGAGATGACCGGAAACATCTTTCAGTCTAGGTCTGAAAGGAGATAAGGTGCTTAGGATCTGTTTGTTACCTTCCAAAACAAAACTTTCTAAAACATTCATTGTTGAGGTTGGTAGTTTCTTTGCTTGATTTGCTCACATTTTCAACCAACAGCTATGGTCGCATAAGAATACTCTGCTCCAAATTCTCTGCCCTTCTGCATAGTAAAAATGTGAATCTATCTTTTCAGGACTGTATTTCTGTCTCTGACTTCTTAGAAAATCTGGACAGTAGTAACTTTTAAACTTCTTGTTTTATTTTGTTTCGAGATAAAATTAGAAACATGTCTGTTTTAAACTGACGCAGCCACATCCAAAATTCCAAACTTGATTTCACACCTTGTTAAAAGCAGAGCCAGTGAAGTTTCCCTTTTTCTGGTGTCAATTTTATCACAGGCTGCTCTTGCTTAAAAATGCATGTGCATAAAGAAAGAAATGAAAACTTCCTTTTGCTCTCCTTCAAATCACTGTGGCTTGGGCCATTGCCTTTAATGGAATTAGGCTCTGATGCATATAAAATACAGTTCAGTTTTGCAGCCTGAATGTTTGGATCCAAGACTTCTAAAACTTAAGGTTGGTTTGGTTACATTCCTTTATCATGTTGTCATAAGGCTTTGTCATACAATAGATTACTCTTCGCTTAGTGCAATTCAAAGATGAGTTGTCCAAAATACGCTTTTAAGTTGAGCATCAGATGAACTTTAATCTTTGAAGTGCTCCTACTGGAAGCGCACTGTTTCATTAATTGTTTGGCTGAACTGAATTTTCCGTATTGTATAATATACATCAATATCTGAGGATGTATATTCACCTATGGTCTTTGTCTCTCGTCAGCAAGAACGGCAAACGTTCTCTGAATCCTGTTTGCCATTTTTGCTATCTTCTGATTGACTACAGTGGTTAACATCCAGAGGACACTTTAACCAGTGCTGACACAGCGAACCAGAAAGCTTTAGCACGGTTTGTTTCGTCTTGACTCAGCAAGATTTCCAGCACTCGCATTTATACATTTTTGACAGGATGCTTCCTAAATGAGGCATTTGCCTTCTGGAGAACTACACCCACATAGATTGCATTTTTCCTGATGTCTGTCAATATCATGAACTTTATTAACAAATTCGAATTCAAATTCAAAAACAACTTCAATTCAAGAAAGCTGTCCAAGTTAGTTCTTGCTCATTTCTTACATATGAAGATATCTACAAAACCACAGATGCTCAACAATGGATCTCAATGGATGTGTGTATATGTTTATATATATGTATCCATTTCATACCAAGACAGATTAGCAGATTAGAGACAAAATAAAATGAAGGAGCTCTTTAGGAAGAATTGGACCTCTGATTGTAGGGATCAGTGCAATGAATTTAACTCACAGTTTCAGAATTTCTCATAGCATAATATTATAATAAAGCCTTACTGGCTGTCTTTGACATTACTGCAAATAGAGTAAACGACTTTCTGTTCTTTATAAGACATCCGATGCCAATGCTTTGCAATCAGTTTGCAATAACGAAATGTATATTAAAGATGCTTAATTTGGCCCCTACACCTTTGTATCCATTTTGATTCAAAAGTCCCAATGCCATAAAACTCGAGACTTGAACATGGAACGATGGCAGGATATGATCAGCTTTATCCATATAAGACATACAAATATTTAACAGCCTTGCAAAATTGCAATGACAATTTATCAGCCTAGGAAGACTATCTGTTTATCCATCCTTGACCCTGAGGAATGATAGTACTTAAAAAAAAAGGGAAAAAAAAATCCTACTAAGATGAGGTAAAATTTTGAAAGTCAAATACTGAAATATGTGCTTGGTTGGGGGTGTTAATACATGAAGAAGGGGCTGAGTTCAAATCTTGAATGGAAAACTCCATTCTACACTAAAGAACAAGTCTAAGTTTGTAGTATCATAAACATGTTTTTCTACCCTTCTGTTTGCATTTACTGATAGGAACGTACTCCTGCAAGAAAAAATCCAATGGCAAGTTACCATATTTTGAACTATAATTATAGACACACACACACATCTCCCCACACACATATATAGTTACTATAATGCAGGAAGCATAATCTTTACAAATTGTATTTATCTGTGCATTACCATTCCACTTAATTTTGCAACGCTACTGATGAAAAATTACTACATCTTGTTCAAATCGGCAGAGAATATATTAACGGAAATACCTCTACTTTCTTTCTCTTCATAGGCGGCTTAGCAAAAACTTGCATTAAATAACTGGAATTTTATTTCAAGTAGTGGAGTGGTTTTGTATTTATAAGTTTTGGAAGAATCTGTCTGGAAGAAACTACAGTCTAGTTTTGAAGAAATTGGAAAGGCAAGCTGCTTAGCATTCCATTGCTACATATCTAAATCAGGAATTGAAAAAAAACCACAAAAGATTTACAGCTCTGATTCCATTTTGTTATCCTTTAATAAGACCCTGTCTTCTGTGCTGGAACTCTCAGTTACTCCAAAACCAGTTCTTCACACAGACAGCTTGTTCTGTTATGCTCATAAATTGTAAATTTAAACATTACATATTGCTTCTGATACCTAATTGAAGGACAGAACATTCTTAACCCTACAGTTGTGTACAGGTCACATCCTCCAAAGCTCAGCATGCCCTACTAGGAACATTATAGAACAACAGGACTGAGAGCCTAGTCCCTGCTTTTCCTCTGAGGCAAGTTTAAGTACACTTATATCATCCCTGACAGGTATTTTTTTGACCTATTCTTGAAAATCTTTAATGAAGGCGATTTCAGAACCTTCCTTATCCCAGCTTCTGGGTATAGATCATTCCCTCTCAATACCCAATCTAAACATTTTCTGATGACTTCAGTTTACTTTTGTGTCCAATATGCAAATCAGAGTCCTTGGACGTTTGCATCACGTAGGCCTGAAGGAAGAGGCAAATACAAAAGTTAATGTTTAAAGGCATTTCCACACCTATCACTGCAGATAGGCACCTAGTAGCATCATGGAATATATGGGAGATGCTGAACAAGGCAGTTTCAATGGGAGCTGGCTGGATGACACACATTATCTTCCCCACTAAAACAAAGAAATGGGAGAAACTGAGCCTCTGTACTGTCCAATATGCTTCTCAGCACTTCTCTTGCGACGCAGCAGCTACGTACTGTTTTTTAACACGTCCTAAAGCTTCTGTCCTCAAATGTTACCACACTGAAATTCACAGTGAGGTAGGGAAATCTGCAAAAATCTTTAAATATCTTGGGAGCCCAGGCTGTAGTACTTCAAAACTCTTTCCTCAACAGTTCTGCATTCTATCATGGTTCCCTCTGGGACTCTCCCAATGAACTCTGAAGGATTTCTGTCCATACATGGACCAATGTCTACATTATTTAACATTAACAAAAAAAAAAAAAAAAAAGAAAAAAAAAAATGGGTATGCATATCACATGCACTGTTCATAGAAAGAGTTCAGTTACAGAAATGAATGAGAGTATGACATGGTTATGTTTTTCAGAAAAAAATGGCGTGCAAAATGTGAAGGCAGTTTCATTAAATAAAACCGTTTCAACTGTCCGCGAAATAGAAAGGAAAAACATTTCCTTTTCCTCCCAAACACTGCAAACAACCTTAATTTACAGTATATGCCTAATATTAAAGAGATACTTGGAGATAAAGAAAAGCAGTTCTAAGAAGGGCAAGGACTTTCTTGTTTTAAAAGCAGAAACAAAAACTTAACAAACTCCTTTAAATGAAATATTTGTCACAAACTGCATTGCTTTTCTTCAGAAAATTAACTAAGCCTGTAGGTGACTAAAAGTCTGCTACCTACAGCTAGAGAAACAATTCACTGTTGTGTTTGCTCAAATCAATAATTATTGGTGGTGCTTTTTTTTTGGATTGCTTTATATAACATACACATTTTTAAAAGGATGCCCCAAAATATTTTGTGGTTATACAAATACGCTTAGACGTACACATAAAAAAGTTAAATAAGTGCATTTTTTTTTTCTTTTGTTTGGAGTGTTAAATTATCAACTTCAGGGCTCAATCCAGTAGCTGTTTCTGCAAAGAGCTCTTGCAATTTGATGAGAAGTCTGGTTTGGATCCATAGAAGGATGGTTTCCATACAGAAGATTTACACATTTCTATCTAATAGAAACTACCACTATAAACAAACAAACCAACCAACCCAAGAGGAAGAAACCCAAACTCTATTACGACATAGCAGTGGCTAAATTCAGCTTCTCCAACATCCATCCTGTGGCAGCATTGGTGGAGCTATCAGAATTTCTATATAAGGGCATGATCCAAATTCCACTGCAATTAATCAGAAGTTTTCTGTTGCCTTTCCTAATACTGAATCATTGCTAGGAATTTGTTCAAATTTGAGAAGACATTGGTTGATAACATAGCATTCTCTCATTTGTTTTCAGTATCTGACATAGTAAGATACAGCGAGGGAAAAAACCACAATACAAAAAGAAAAAAAAAAAGGAAAAAAAACGTTTTACTAGATTTTTACATTTAGTAAATGGTACTTAAACTCCATGGACATGAAAGTAATTTTAAACTTTACTTTTGAAATTTTAACTTTTTCAATATTTCATAGAAAAGAAACGCTCTAAGATACCGTTTCAGACCACAGAATTATTACAGAACATAAAGATTATATGCAAGGGCTTAATCCTTTTCCCAACAAAGATGGTAACCAACCCCATTTTAACTCCAGCGGGAGAGGGGCCAGCTCAGAATGTGCCATGTTCCTAATTTCAAATCTCCTTTGTGATAAAAGAGTCAATAGTTTGGCATACACTTTGCCTTTGTAATTTGAATTCTATCAACAACTATTCCTAGCCACAAGAGAAATATTTGTAGGCAATATATTCGTATAGTTTCACAAAACTATGTCAGAGAGAGATGTGTGGGTGTTTGTGTGTGTGTATGTACGTACGTACGTACGTATGTATGTATGTATACTTATGAGTTTGGGATGATTTTCTTAAAATACTTAACTTCACTTACATTATATCTTACATTGCAAAATGTACAGACACCCAGTGTTCTTTTTAACAACATATACAGGTGAGTTTATAGAGCCTTATAAAAGATTTCGTGATTCCAAATTAAAAACCATAGAAATATAATCAAAATAATGGAGAGTGATTTATACCTCTGATAGTACATAGCGCTCATTCTGGTAATATTGACAGCTGCATCTTTGGCATTGAAAATTCATTACAACTTTTAGACAAAATGTTGTTTTTTACAGCTTTTTTTTTTTTTTTTTTAAACAAGAAAAACTGGATTGACCAAAATACGAATATTGGGGAAGTACTATTAAAGGTTTATTTTACTTTTGTTTTTAGCAAGGATAGCTTAGGAACCCTGAATTACCTTCTCACTTTAGTGTATGGTGTAGACTGTATGAATTCATTTAAAAATCAACTAAGTTGTACCACATTTTTCGGAAAATTATATATAATATAATATATATATATTTTATATTTATTTAGAAGCTTTGAAATAGTACAGTAAACACTTTGCAACACGGTGTATAAACTACAGAATGTCTTTGATAATTCTGTGGGTCTTCGGATTAACAACATTTTTATGACCCACAGGTGAAAAGAACATGATCACAATCTCTCTTGTAAAGTTGGAATAGTTTGGGGAACACTTGATCACACAAAAATAATATAAAACAGTCAAGTTTAAAACAGTGATATTGCATTTATAATGCACATTTCTTTTATCTGTACGATTGGCTTCTTGTGGTGAATATAAACATCTAAAGGGCTCAGTGACATTTTGGAGAGAGAAAGATATATAGTGCTGTAAACAGGCACACACTGATCAGAGAGGCAAGATCAGTTGCCTCTGAAGTTTCTACAGTTCTACACATTTCAACTCATTTCTCAGGCCTGCTGAGAGCAATTAGGTCCTATTGTTGGCCATGATGTCTCCAACAGCACAGAAATCCTTCAGTTACACAGAACTGGATGGCCAAGATAATGAAGTTGAAAGTTGATGCTTTTTGTTGGTCGACTTTTGTGCAAATCATGCTGCTTCAGGTAAGTCCTGTAGAAGTGACTAGCATATCCTTTTCCGTGCTGCAGGAAAGAAAGAAAGACACTTCTGAGAGAAAAAAAAAATAAAAAATCAGTCTCCAACAGTTCTTAGGTTTAGTATTTCTTAAGAGTGTAGAGAAACGATCAAAACTTGTCACAAATTGTCGCTTAAAATTCCTATTGTAGCAAACAGTTTAATGTTGATTCACTTTTCAGAGAAAAGTCTTTTTCAGGCTTGATAGCCTGAAAACCAAACTTCACATGCTGTTTTATTAGTCTGTCTAACATGTCATGGCAAGTATTCCAATGTGCCTATACAGAATCAGTGTAAGAACAAGGCAAACAGTCAGACTTGCAGGTTCAATATTACTGGAATTTCCAAGCCTATGTTTTTTCCTAGTTCAGCTTGTTATTTGAAGCGAGATCTAGAAGCCCCCAAAGATTCAGAAGCCGGTTTTCCTTCTCTTTCAAAGTGAACCATTATCCTCATCACCAAATGACCCTTCAGTCTGATTTGACAGAGACGAAAAAATGGTGCATTAGTGCTACAATTCAGACTTCAGCATTTACTGTCAGGCTGGAAATTAACTCGTGTTAGACAGATGAAGGAGGTCAATGCATTAGCAAACCCATATCCTAATCCACCAGCTGTGGTAGCTACATTACCTCAAGACACTGGCTATTTTAACTGTAATTGGGAGCAAAGGTAACAGATGATTTGTACTAGCATTCAGGAAGACCCTGGGTTAAATTCTACTCTCAGTCACACATTAGTTGAGACAAGGAACTAACTCACTTGCTGAAGTAGTATTATTGTCATCATCATAATCATTATCGTTATTGTTTAGTAAAGCTTGCTATGATAAAAAGAGGTTTTACCTTAGCTCCAAATCAACTAAATCCCTACCTGAAATCCAGCCTATTTCTGTGCATGGAGTGTTACAACTGAAACAAAAAGGAATCTTTAGAGTGAATCTTTGAATCGAGCCATCCATATATCCATGTTGATGCTTGGATGCTGACATACACATCCAATCTCCATTCCATTTAACACAAATATATACATTAGCCACACTTATTCACTATACATATTCACTAGTAAACATATGAAATGTATCTTCTGCATCACAGGGAAGTTAGATTACTGACAGGAGAATGTTAACATGGGTGTTGGATGTTTGTCTAATCTACCCTGCCTGTGCCATAGGGTCCACACAGAAAAATGGTAAAAACATTTACGTATAAGCTATCTGTTGGACATGCAGACAGTTGCCAGGCATGTTATTAACATTAAAATTAAAACATCTAATATATTATGTTTTGGATGTTTCAGTTATGTAGCAAATTAGTAGCAGAATCAGAAAGGATTTTTAAAAGCTTCTGCAAGGCATTTTTTAAACATTGCAGTTAAGATTAATGAAATCAGAATCTTCACGATGTTTTGATGCAGCATATGATCAGATCAATCAAGTTTCTAACACCTTTTAAAATATCTTTTTAAAATAATACAAGAAACAATCATTCCAATACTAGTAATAACAGTAATAAGACTTATATCTGATCTTCAGAACTTTTTTTCCAAACGTTTACTAATAATTTCACCTCTTTTGGAAATATTTAAGTCCAGCAGCCTAGATTACTGTCTGACCTTGAGGAACTCGTGCTGCGGTACGGACACAGTAGGACTTTCATGGGAGAAAACTACAGAGGTCTGCAGCCAGGGCAATTGCTGCTTCCATGCAGCACTACTGTCCTTCTGCTCCTGTCTGACCCAGAGCGTTGGTGGCACTGATGTGGCATTTGAGGTGCACAACAAAATCTGTTTACAGTATTCCTTCAGGTAATACAGAGATTGGATTACTGACTGTGTCTAGTCTTTTGCCATGTAAATAAGTGCATTTTTTATTTTTTAAACTTCAGTTAATATGCTTATATGACATAAAAACCAGGCCCTGTTATAGCAGTAACTAAATATGACACATTAGGGTGCAGAACACCTGCAACTCTCCACACCTACAAAAATCCTTGTCTCAAATCCTAACATCTCCTCCGCCAACACATAAAATGCATTGGATATCAAAGGCAACTTTTGTCCCTCATGGTTTGGGTTTGGGTTTTTTCTGTATTTGCACAGAAATTATGTGCAAGCAAATCTCTCCATGTCTACACCGGTTTCCGTCTTTTTACAGATGGGGAATATAAATCAGAGAGGTTAAATGGAAAGGAGGATGGACTTAGCTTAAAACAGAGGGCAATGAGAATTCTGACATCTCTTTCTGGCTCTGTGTGTGCGCATGCATGTGTGTTCAGAAACAAACTTTAATAAGAAACACTAAGCCTCTCTGTATCACAACTTCTCCATCTGTAAAATGGGAATAATATTGCTTACCTATCTCCTAGAGGTGCAGGAAGGTTTAAATCACTATTCTTTATAATCCACTTTGAGATCCAGAGATGGCAAGTGCTATAGAAATGGAAGTATCAGAGTCAGTGTAAGAGCTGGAACAAGAACACCGTAATTTCTGGTGCTTAATATCTCCTCTGAGATCACAGCTCTCTCTTTCATCCCTATTTTATCTCCTGCTTCAAACTCTCAAACGAGTGCATAGGGAAGCTTGAAGTCTATGTGAGTACAGGTACTAGTTAGAAAGAGGATTTTAATAACAAGCAGTTTCATAATTCTGTTAATATCATTATACTATTTTTACATATATTCTAATAATGTTTGAGGCAAACAAGATGATTAAACAATCACAAGTATTCCAGTTAAAATTCTTTGGGTACACGATTTGTGCTGTACTGACTACTGATCCTTCCCCAAAGACCTCTCAAAGATTTTTGAGTGTTACGGTAAGAGCGCTTAATGCATAAAATTTATATGGAATTGCAATAAAAACTGGAAATAAAAACCAGCAAAGATATATGAAGATTCATTTGTTCCTCAGCAGACATTAGTAAGCCTAAAATTCAGAGAGCTAGTTCTGTAAAGACGTGTAAAGACATCAGTGGCAGATGACAGAAAAAGAAAGGAAAAACACTAGCGTAAGAAACAGAAAATAAAATATGCAGTAATTATTCCTAGCTTATGAATCAGAAATGAACAGAAAATCCTGTAAAGCCCTGGTCTCTTTCACAAACCTTCCTTTCACCCTGCTGTGAATCATCCTATTGCATCCAGACTTGATGTCAAACTACTCCTTTACAGCCATGAATACAGCCATACACACTTCCTCTGCTGGCAAACCCTAGAAGAGATTGCCTCTGCTTGGAAGACCTTCAAACTCTCCGAATCCAATTTCTCTCCTGCTTAGTACTGCTAGCTAATCTAACTAGGATGGAGAGAAGGCCCACTGTGCCCCCCTCCACAGCTGGCAAGCAAAGCAGCAAAAGAAAACACATCCTATACCTTTTATAACTATTGTCGCTTTCACTCTAGACTATATTGAAGAGCTCCATAAACTCCCACAGCATTGTATCTGCTATAACAGAATGACTGCTGAGTTCCCCCAAGTGCCAACAGTCTAAAGGTCCAAATCAACCCCTAGATAACAAAATCTCCAAAGAATATCAAATGCCAGGCACGCTGCTGCTGCTGTTACAGAAATATCACTGATACTCCTTCACTTAGGAGAAAGAAGACACGTGAACCTAAAAATCTCTCTTTTAAATCAAATAAAGCTATGCAACAGAAGAACCGAGGGAAAAGCCAGCATGCAAACTATCATCTTGCTATTTCAGACACAAATTCTGTAAGTTTGCACAACATCCAAGCAATTTGTCTTCATATGGGCTTTCAGGCTTCTATGCAAGCTCTCAGTGCATTGCTTTTTTTTTTTTTTTTTTCTTGTGGGTCCCCTGTAAAAACTGTGTGCCTCACCGTGGCACGTCTGTACAGATCAGGTGGTCCCCATGCAATCTTGCAGCTGATATAGAGATTGCAGGAGGCTGTAACCTCCTGCATCCTGCCCAGAAATAGCCCAGCTATTCAGGTCTTGCTCTTGTAGCAAAGAATAATTTGAAAGCAAGTTAATTACCTCATATACATTATGGCGATATGGGTTTAAAATTTGCATTATTCATTTTAACTTTTTATATTTTTGTGGTTTGCTCTAGAGTCTATACATTAACTGTAGCAGATGAATTATGCCTTTCACTGAGTCGCATTAGCTTTGACAGAGTCAGGAATGAGTAATTCCAGTGACAACCAACAAACTGCAAATTCAACATCCTTGCTCTAACTCAGCCCAATCGAATAAAGACCGGGAACTTGGTAGTGGTAGAAGGTATTCTGTATGAAATAACCTGGCTGTTTCAGTTAACCCAGAGCTCTAGTTCAACTATCAGCAAGTATATATATATATATTTTATTTTTTTTTTTGGAAAGAGGTCAACAAGTGAATGGGAATGCAGAGTAAACTGCCATAGCTCCCTCACCCTTTGTAGTGGTGCATCCAGGCAAAGGGTGAGACACACGGCTGGGGCTGGGGGATGTAGGATGGGCATTACTCTGCTGCCACCCATGTTCTGTGGATAAAAAAGTATTCCAGTCACTGCAGGTGTCAATTCAGTATCTTTTGCAACCCAAAAAGTCTTGTTATTTTTAATGAGCTATTACTTAAAGAAGTCGTTTAAGGCATTGCTAAAAATATTTTATGAACATTCCACTAACAGCATTAGAAAAAGAGATTGTCCCATCCACTCTGATAAACTTTGGTACACAAATACATAAATAATATTTTTCTCATATAGCTCTTCTTCATGAATTAGTTTAAGGGGAGGTGTGTTTTTTTTCTTTTCTTTCAAGGCTTTAGTTTAGAGATTTTGTGCTTCAAATCTATTTACTCTGTAGAGCACACTTGGACAAAATAACTTCCATTCCAGATGCCCATGTTACATTTTACACAATTAATAAGATTTTGTTAACTCTGTATTATATCAAACAGTTGAAAAAAGGAATATGGAACGTTTACTTTTGTACTTTAAAACAAAAAAAAAAAAAAAAAGCCAACTCTCCCCTAATGTCAGTGAGTCAGTTGGCTCTGGTGACCACTGTTTATGTGCTCGTGCTTCTGTCTGAAGACTCCTGAAGACCGCCAAGGGGGTTAGGTAGGAATGAGACCACATTCTGTCTGGCCATTTCTGGCATGTGACAAGATAAAAAAGGCAGAAGAAGCTCCCACGTGTGATCATGTAAGTTGCACCAAGGCAGAATTTGTCTGAAGAAATGCAATTCAGTACGACTGAAATGTTCTTGCTGGGATCTGCAAAACCCAAAAGATAAATATTGTATCTGAAATAAACCAACAGCATTTGGACTGATTGGTACAATTACCCAGATTTCATGTGAGACCAAAAAAAGAACTGTGAGCATTAGGTCTTCAGGCTGTGAATAAACAAACTAGGCCAAAATGCAAAAGTTTTTAATTGTTGCTCTGAATCTTTTTCAAAAACAGAATTACTTTTAGCTAAATAAACAAACCCCACAGACCATTAAAATCTTTCCTTCTCTTGAGAATACAGCTTTACTTTTGGAACAAAGATGATTATGCCAAAAAGCTGTCTTCTGTATAAAGTAAACAATGTAACCACATATATTGTCCTTTCCTTTTGTCTTGCATTAAGTGCATACGCTTCTATGTCTATATCCATTTAAATCAATTCAAGAAACAGTGATTCCCAGCCAAGCCAAAATCTGACAGTGGTGGACGCTGCACTGACCGTAATCTAGTGAACATGACAAATGGTGTTACCCACTCCACGAAAAGGGGGAAAGAGTTTTGTCCTTTGCTCTTTAGAGCAAAACTGCCGCTTTCCAAAGTTGAACATATTGTTGAATTCTATATTAACAACTTAAACAGATTATCACTCTTTTTTGAAAAAAGTTTATTGACCCAATTTCTGACTGACACATATTGCCGCTTCTATTAGCCTCATTTCAGTATTGGAAAACATATATTTAAAAGATATTTTTCATGCCTGGAACACGTCTTGGTAAATATTTTCATATGGCAAGTGGGATATCTGATACAAATGTTGACACATCACGGCAGTCACTGAAATAATGTTTCTCTGGTGCTATTGAGTGCTTTGAGATTTATATTCTAACTGAACTTAGCTGATCCTATGAAAAATAAAAGCATTTCAGTTCTTAAGAATAAGTATCCAAGTCTCAAGTCATGTAAGCACCAGATAAAATTTCTCTCTGTTTAGGACTATCCTCAAGGATAGGCTTAAGTTTAAGCAGTGACCTTAATCAACACGTGCTTTACATGAAACAGATGATTAAGAAGGATTTACTTTTGAATCAAGTCCTGGATTTTGTCATCAATGTTCTGTGGCATGCAAGATACTTTTAGGTGCATTTGATTTTCTGTTTTAACTGCTGACAATTTTTTTTTCACTGCCAGCAACAGCCCAGTGGCATAGTACATGTCAGATTTGATTTATCTCTCGTTGCCATTATTTACTACAGAAACAGTGCTTTGTAGTTACTACGATTCAGCACAGAAAGTGCTAAGCTATATTCTATAATGTACCATAAAAATACCGAAGACACTTTTTCCACAAGATACAGTGAACAGAAGAAAGCATTTTTTGTCTTTCTGTACTATTATAATCATATTATCTACCTGAAAACACTAAAGATAATACATGACATCACCATTATATTCGGAGAATCATGGAATAGTTAATTTTGCAAGAGTTATTATAATTATGTGCTGTATTAAGATCAATTAATTAACTCCCAAATTATTCCTGATATATGTCAAACTTAGCACAGAGCGTATTCCCTAAGAGTATTTCCAGATTCTCCATCAACACCTTATTCTACTTGCATATATGTTCTAGTGGCAAATTCAAATTCTTTCTGATTCACTGTAAGCTAATAATTTTGGTACTATGCTTAGTAATACCAATATTTGATTAATTCCTTTTTGTTATAAAAATCGCTTCTGTATTTGTATGCTACAATAATTTCTTCTCCTCAGTCTTCTTTTCTTTTTCCTCTATGCGGTTTCGGTGTTGGTTTTGGTTTTTTTTTCAAAATTCACCATTTTATTGCACTCTTCTGAAATCTACAATATCCATCTCTCTAAGCTGACAAGCCTGTAAATGAACATGTCAGTTTGAGAGTTAATCAGTACAGAATACACTAAAGGCTGGCTACAATGTGACTTAAAATTTTGAGTGCCCTGGGGAGAAGAGGGATGTGAGCTATTCCTCCTAAATGACTCTTAAGGGCCTAAGTTTCCTATAGATTTGAGGGAGAAGCAGACATGTATAAGTCACCATTTGGTGGCCTTCAGAGGTGTCTAAATTAATCATGCTGGTTTGGGCCTGAAATAATTAAATGTATTTGTTCTTACACAAGGTAACTTGCAGGATGTCAGCATCACACTGCGTATTCCTATCCAATTTCTTTGCTGTGATGTTTTTTTCTGCCACCCCTCTCTCCTAGCAGAAACTGGGTGGCATTGGGATCTGGCAGGTATGTCCATCTCTTTTTATGAGTGTTTTATTTTCCATTTCTAAAGCACAGTTCTTAACATTGTTTTTCATGGGCAGCATACACTCAGATTTCAGAGTTCTTCCCAGTATACCAAGGTAACATACAGAAGCACATCATAGGAACTTCTCACAACCCTTTCAAAACTTCTCTTACTCAAAAAAATGTTATTTCATTCATTTCATTCATTCCATGAATGAAATTTGCCCATGACCATTTTTTGTCACCGTTGTTTGTCACGGAAGACTACCGGAATGGAATGATTCATATCCACCTTATTAAAATATCTCAGCCATATCGAGCAATATAGTGTCATCATATTTGATCCCTGGCCCGTGTTTCCACACCCACAACATGTCCAAGATTTGTTAGGGAAGAAAGCTAGATGACACAGGCTAAAGGCACATCAGAGAGCTTAAGAGTACAGACCATAACATATTGGACATAAAGAATATTGCAAGTACAAAGCACACAGCACTTTATGTAGAGCAGAAGTAGAGCAGAAAAAAAGTTGTTACTGCATTTTGTTTGCAAGCAAGAACTTTTTTGGATCTCAGTTCCTGTCAATACCCAGAGCTGTGTGCAGCTACATTCAATTGTCATCTAAATTCCAATTGAGAATAGATGGATGTCAAATTAAAGCACAAATAGGCAACTAAAGAAGTCACAAAGTGACAGAAGTTTACTCTGACATAAGGTGAATCCACAATATCAGCATCTAGAAAATTCCTTATGGATAAAGAAAGGTTGCATTCAACCAGTTTCATAATGAATCCTTTTCCAGTGCTGAATGCAGCCATGATGCTGGAGGTGAAAAGATAAAGTCAGAGGACTCAGGTCACTTGCTAAAACAGGAGTCTCTCATCCCCGTAACTTCTTTGGTGAATCTACTCTGCATCCATTTTTTTTTTTTTCTTTCTAATCCACATTACTGCTGATAACCTGTGAAAATGTCATGTAAAATAACATCATTTACACATATGAAGAAGATTCATGTGTAAGCAAGAAGTGCAGATTTGCAACTCGTAACTCATACATGCACATAATTTTCAGGCAGAATTTAGGAAGCAAGTTCTACAGATTTGCTTCTCTATGTCCACAATATTTTCTTCAACCAATAAAACCATTATCCTATCAAAGACAGAAATTAAATTACCTTGGTAGAGTTTGGATTTTTAGTGAATCCACATTGATTACTATCATCTATTTAGCTCTTTTAATATTAGGTATTGAAGTGAAAAATTCTATTCTAATTGTCTGTACCTCCTACTTTCTGTCTTACAAGAAAGTACCAAATACATCATTTTTCACTCTTCTGACTTCACCATGCTATGTTTCTAAAACAAATTAAATATATTGACAGCTACTTCCCAGTAGCAGTCACCCTACTGCTAGCACGAAACTGTGGATTCTCGGTGACTAGTGTAGAAATAGAGCTGTTTACAGGCTTGCCAGATAAATAGCAACACTGATCCCTATAGTGTGCTTGTCCAAACACGATAAATAGATGCAGCTCCTTCTCTTACTGCCTATTTGTTGCATTTTTTAAATGGCTTTCCCTGTTTTGTCTCCTTTGGTTGGAAAAAAAAAAGAAAAAAGAAGGAGGAAGCCCTCAAAAATTAAAGTGGTGGAAACGCCAGTGGAAAATTAGAGTTATTGTGTACAGCAGAAGAGTCAGAAACAAGAATAATTTCCTCTGCTGTGCAGGCCAAGGAGTTTCTCAGACAGAGGCAAGCAGAAAGGAAAAGACTTTGCATAGGCCCAAGATCAGGCACACATTCAATCCTCCAGCTCCTGGCTGTCACAATGAGGAGGTTTGTACATTTAAGAAGAGCAGAGAATAGAATTTGCCTCACAAAAAAGTAAATAATTTTAGTGCCTTTGGAAATTTTAAGTGGCATCATCTCACTACTTTCCAAAGAGACTCACGTCCGTAAGTGACTAAATTACTTTTGTCATAGGATTTAAATTTATAGGACAAGAGGAATTTTGGAATTTTAAACCAGCATAACACAGCAATCTCAAAAATGACTCCTAGAGTTTCAAGCAATCTTTCGGCCGTTCTATTTTTTGTATTCCACTGGTAGGAATCCAGAAAATAGTATTTCATTATTTTAAAAGATATCTCCACGGATGGTATATTCACAGCAGACACAAGCACTCTCAAAATTGACGTAAATGAATAAACATAACACCAGTCTGAGATGGTTAGATATACAAGACTTCTATGTGTTTCAGTCAAACCCGGCAAATACAGACTTTTACAGCTATTGGAGGAAATGACATAGTTGAAATGACATATTTTTAAGACAAACTAAAAATATAATTTTATTTCAAATAAAAGTTACTCAAGTTTTTTTAACTTTTTCAATTATTTTCCTGCACTGTAGCTGCAAAGAGCTCTAGTGTCATCTAAGATAAAAGATGCCACCTGAACCTAATAATGGATACATTTTTAAATCAGTGTTTTCTATAGTATAGAGTACTCTTCGTTCTGTCCAAGATCACAGGGATATAGTCAAGCAAATAGTATTTAAATACAACAGTTAGCACTTTTGCTTTAAAATTAAAAGAAGAATGTTTCTTTCTCTTTCTTATATTCATTATTTTCACATAAATTGATAAAAATAATGTAATTTATAGGTCTGATTGGGCTACAGCCAAGTCATCTTTGAACGTATTCCTTTCTAATTTTGCTTTCTGAATTATCCATTTCCTTTCTGTTATTGCAGTAATACTCTGTAAGTGTTCTACCCTTTGAGCGATAGCTGCGAGAGGAATCTGTTCAGATGAAGAATGCAAACCAGTCATGAATGTGAGATAAAAATACCTTTCAGAAGTTACACAATAATCATTGAACAGTGAATCATCATAAGTGGTTTATTCAAGATCATAGAGTACCTACAATAATGAGTAAAAATGCATCATAGTCTTATCCTCCCCTTATTGTATTTTAATTAGTATTACATGTTTAAGCTTTATTTCAGGTTTGGGTGGGGTTTTTTTGTAAGCTTTATTTACCTAATAGAGATGATGTATCTGAAGTGGCAAACTTGAAGTGAATAAATCTCTCAGCATTTCAGATACAACAAAAATGAGAATGCTCTACCAGACTTTTTAGAAAAGAAGAAGTATTCAATTAGATTTCTTAGCATTATTAGATGCTGGCTTTTCAACTCAGCCTCCATTTTTTGCTGAGCAATTTTTCATGTACAGTCATCCTCATTTGCACAGAAATGAGAGCTGTATCCTGTCCTAGAGATAAATTCCTGCATATAAGTGAAGTGTTGAACTGTCTGACAGGATATACAGGATATTCAGCTATGCAGATCAAATCTGAAGTTGAAAGATGCAATTTTAATATACTTTTTAAGCACAAAACTGTACTATTCACAAAGGAACATCTCTTTTACTATGCATATATTGTCTGTGTATTCAACGACAATTGCATTTCAATGCAATTCTTTTTTTTTTTTCTTTTAATCCAGCATTACATTGTTTTCTTTCTTCTTACCCCAAGAACTGTAATATGTACATGCAACTTACTGGTGCTAATTTGTTTGCTTTTATTTCTGTTGCATTTTTACTTCAAGTATGTGTGAAAATAACAAATTGAGTTAAAAATGATTAATGAAGGGATCAGACAGCTCTCCAGTTTACCTCATTTGTATTAGAAATCAACTAGGCTAATTTTAAAAGCAAAAACGTAGACAGGACTCATTTTAGATAATTATTTGAGTGTCCAATTCAAAATACCGTTTGTTTATGCTTATGCAAATCTAATGCTATAATATCTATCACAGCTATGATAAAACTACACAAATAATTTCCAGAAATGAGATGTAACTAAACAATAAAGCCAAAGAAACCTATTCTTCCATCATATCAAACGTACAAAATTCTCATTTCCTTTGTTTGTGGGTTTTTTTGTTGTTTTTTTTTCAGAAACATTTCCAAAGCAGTACAGATTTCTCCTTTAAAACATCTTTCCATATATTTAGGTTAAACATCAGCAGAAAACATTGTGTTACATACCCTGCCATACAAAAATAGGCCTTTATGATCCTAACTAGATCAAAATACCCCAAAAATATTTACACAGACTTTTTTTATTCCTTTGAAAAATAATCAAAGGGTTGTGAGGCATTTCTTGTCCTGGTATAAAGACATGAACATTTTTCTCCTCTAGGTCATTTGTTCTAATCTAATTCAGGGAGATGGATAATGACTGTAAGCTAAACCATTGTTTGTGCTAGCTCTGTGGTAGATTATTCGAAATAAATTGATGGTCCAATTTCTAAACATTCAACTGTGCAAAGACTTTTGAAAGCTTTTTAATTTTATTTGTAAACCGGTTTGACTTGGATAGGTCAAGTTGAGCATGTGAGAAATAGTTTGTAGAATGAGATCCTCGGACTACATCTATACGTTCATGTAAACCTAGGGGACTTGTGCTCAGACCCAAGTCCCAATGTCCCTGGTCATGTACAGACCTTCACTGTACCTCTCCTGCAGAGTGAGTCAGCGGCTATCCAGGCTAAGAAACAGAGGCACAGAATGATGTCAAGCTTACCTTTTCAATATTTTGGATGATACAAACAAGTTTCCTGCAAATCCTTTGACTCTGTAAGCCTAGACCTATGTACATCTACTAGAAGTAGTGTTGATGTTTAGTAACCATGCCACACAAATCAAAAGTTAGTCAAAAAAAGGTTTTTTTTTTCCCTTTCGATTCACCTTGCTTAGGTGGCGAGCTCTCTGGAGAAGAAACCAGCTTTTTTTATTCTTTCTCCATGTGTATGTTATCCCTAACATGATAAAATCCTGATTCATACCTAAAATATGTTGATGGTGTTGGTAGTAATTACCATGATAATGATATAGTTTCGTCAGTGAAGATGAAGATGCTTGTGTGTATTTAGAAAATATTGCAGAGCTAATTAGGGGGCTACTTTAGAACGCAATTATTATTCCAGAATGTATCTTTGTATAAACACTGTTATTCTGTGTAGTAAATTGTGCCTTTATGTAGCCTAATCTGCTTCCAAAGTAGATTAAACTATACTAAAGTTATTTTTTTTCAAGCAAAATAAGCATTTCTTCATAGAAAGTTGCAGCATTACGGCAATATTTGACTATTTGCATATATAAAAAAATCCTAACCTCTTACTAGGAAGAAGAAAATATTTTATCACTAATGTCAGTACATAACTGTAGGAAAGCTCTAAAGTATGATAAAAGAAATGGGCATATAGAATGATCCACAATGACAAAAAAATAAATTAAAGCTACTTGTTATCATCAGCTGTAGAACAAAACACTACTGAGATGGATATAATGGTGCCATTGCCACTTTTATCATCTCAGGACTTAGTCCAAAGTATCAGAAATAGATCAGTATCAGACTGATCAGGTATTCATTGTGAAGATAGTCTCTGTTAGATATCCTACAGAATTTGGTACGACAGAATTTCAAGTTTGGACTGGTTTCTTTGGTCATTACAGTGAAAATACTTATAAAAATAAAGGCTAATACAACTACCACTGAATGAAAAATTAGACAAAATGGTTAGAACCTATTTTAAAAATAGAGGATTGTTCAAAATTATTCAAAAGCTACATTTTATTTTCCTCACCAGTGTTATTTCACTTATTTTCTCCAGTCAAGTTTAGAATCTCTTTCATGTTTTATAAACATTTAGGTCATTAGAAAAAAAATTTTAACTGCTTGCAGAAAGACAGTGTTCAAATCACATGGATGAATGAGAAGAAATCAGTGTAAAGTACAGCATAAGAAGAATATGCAAGTTAGAAGGATCCTGGAGTCACTCTCTGAGAAAACTGTTTTCAAAAACCCTACAATTTATTGATCATACCACAATTTTATAACTTGTATTTATATTAAATACTTAAAACAGACATAAAATATATATCCTTCAAAATACATTATTTAAGTACAAAGAGATCTACCATTGGACCATTCTGCTCAGAATAATATACAGAATACATATGTTTATGTGGCAATTGGTATATGAATAAGTCCAACGGTTTAGACAAGTAAGCTGAAAATTTGATAATGGGACATAAAGAAACCCTTTCAAGTATGAGGATTTTTATTTTTTCTACATTATAATTTGTAATACAGCTGCTGGTGGTTTCACTTACCCATGCAATGCCCTAAACTCAAACACCAAAGCAGCAAGCATCCAAATCCCCACTATTAAGCCTTCGGTTTCAATCATACCCCACAATCATAAATTCGACAGATTACTTGTGTCAAATGTGTATCATTTTATCAAACGTGTATGATCTCAGCAGTTCATGACCTGATTGCCCTTCAACTGTTCTGCTGCCCTGCTGCTCTCTTGTCACTGAGTACAGCAACTGGAAGCGCCCAGCTTACCTTCTCTGTTTTCATGCACTCTCCTGTTTACTTCATGTCCCTATCACAGCCTGTCTAACTTAAGTAGTACTAAGCTTCTCATACCACTTTGCATAGAAATATTTTCTGTAATTTTGCCATTACGCTACATATCGCTCTGGGAATGAATAGACTGGCTAGAGCAACGCAGTGATATGTTTTGTGTAATACTTTTTCTGTGTATTTTCAATTCAATTCCTTTTTACAACCTGGCATTTTATCTTCTTCTCGCTGGCTTTGTATATTGGAGGAAAACTTTTCAATAAATTATTCCATGGTCTTTTTTTCTGAGGAAAAGTTCCAATTTCTCATGATCATCTACATTGCCTTCCTCATGTATCTGTTTGAAGGTTCTGCAGTGAGGCTACCCATTAGAACACAGGGCAGGAGTCACCAAGCGGACACAAACTTGAGCAGATACAGTCACTGGCCCAGTGAAAGCTCCGCGTAGTACTAGCAGTTTACATTTGTAGCTATTGCGCTAAGGGCACACCTTAAGCGAGTAAATTCACTCGGCTGTTCCACTGAACTGGCATTGCTTTGCAGCTTTCAGTTCCAGAAAAAGTGAGGTCAGAAGCAGACTAGGTTTTCTGGACTGTGCTTCACTGCACAACATGTGCATACATAGTCCACTAGAGAAGACTTGATTGACTTAAGCCATTTCATGTCACCTGCAAATACCACCCTCTTTTTTCTCATTTCCGTTAGATAATTAATTTTTAAACTCCATGGATCTCCACACAGATGCGTGGGGAACTCTGTTTCTGCTAAATGTTCCATTTATCCTTATGATTTTTTACTCTTAGACACAGAGAGTCTGGTAACGCTTTGCCCTGTGACAACACTTGCTTACTTTAGCAGCTGCTTCTGCTACACAGAAGCTATGCTGAAGGGGGTTTTTGACAGTTCAAATACACTATGTTGTTTAATTCTCACCCACTCTATCAAAATTCCAATAGACGGACAATCTTTCTGTGCACTTTTCCTGGACAGATGCCAGCTACCTTGTTCCCAAAATTCTCAAGTTACAATTTCCTGTCCTGTGCTAAGGTTTCTCACTGGTCTCTAATTTAGAAGATTTTCCAGTACTTTTTTTTATACAATAAACACAACTTCTGACATTCTTTAGCTTTCATTAGAAACTGAAAATTAGAGAAACACATAATCCACTGACTTCTTCTTATTTGTTTTAGTCAATTTTTCAGCATCCTCTTCCATGACTCAGTCTTGCATATTCATTTGAAACAGTTACCTGGGATGGCTGGCTTCCGAAATATGCCTGTCTTTCCTTCTCTGCCCCTCCTCCAGTAAATACAAATGCAAAGAAGTGGTTTAAAATCTCTGCAATGTCCTTGCCCTTACTAACTGCAGCGCAAGAGACTCACCACTTCTCTCCTAGAAATGTCTACACTTGACATCTTTTAAATTGTCTGTATTTATTTGCATGCCTTTGGCTATTTGCTCAAAGAAGTCCCTCTTAGTTCCACAAATTATTGTCCTAAACTTTACCTGCTAGAACTTACCCTCTTTTTTAATCATTTTGCTTAGGAATTTCTCTTTTTCTAAAGGCTCTTTTTAATCCAAATAGTCTTTGTATTCTGCAATATACCATTTCCTCTTTGCTATTGATATTTCTGATGCCTATTTTCATACATGTGGCAACTTCTTATACAGTATTTTTGCTGAATATGAGGGCTCCAATTCATACATTTTCGTAACTTCTTAAAAAAAATAAATTCTACTGACAAACTGATTTTGATACCATCTTCTTTGTTAAAAGGTTGAATTTAATTTTATTACAATTGCAATTAGCCAGTGGCTCAATTAAAGTTCCTTCCTGAATTCACTTTCTCGTATGCATTCCTCTTGCCTTATTCATTGAATACATTATTAATAATGAATTATTTACTCATTGCTACAACTATTGTGCTCACTTTCTTTGCTTTGCTCCTGTTTTTTGCTATACAATTATAATCTAAAATTTTACTAATGAAAATATTAAATACTGGAAATAAAACAGAGGAATATTACTCTTGTTTTGCAGCAGTTTTAGCTTTGAGGTTCAAAGAAAAAAAGCAAAATTAAATCTGGATTCTCAAGTGTGGAATACATAATACCATTCACTTATAGTGTTTCATTCTGACATTTTACCGCCGATTTTTTATGCCCTTATAGCAGGCAAGTGTAAAAAGCAGATCAATGTCTATATGTAGACACATTGTTCAACAATAATACTTATGTTAGCTGAACAAAATTTAAAATCCCTGAACTACCAATAAAATAAATATTTCATTGTTATTTGAAATAAAACTCCCAGGCCCAGAAGAAAAGTGAAAAGAACTACCATTGCACTGTCACCAGATATAATCATCATACTAATGCAGACACTGCATCAGAACTCTCTTGTGATTAGACCATTGATGCTACAAAACTCAAATTCTTAACTGAAGTGACAGAGACGAAAGTACTACTGCTAGATTACAGCTTAGTACTAAAGAATTTTTTTTAGAGGCAGATGATGGAAGACCAGCTAAGGAAAGACAGAACTATGAGTTGTTAGGTCATAGCTAAGTGAAATATCACATTGGTCTTCAGAGTATGACCAGATGATTGACACCTGACATTTTAGCCAACACAAAATAAGCTGATTGACTCGGGTTTTTTAGGAATGGCTTTCAGGTATTAGAACTGGTATCCAAATTTAGAAGTTTTCAGTAAAGAAAATCTAAAGAGTGAAGTGGAAAAAAGACCTCTCTGAAGGACCGAGGTACCTGGACAGCTAATTAAGAAGGTAGAACTGAGCTGTCTGTGCTGAGAATGATCTGTAGCAAATAGCTTCACATGCCAAGACTGTCAGTGCAGCACCTTTCAGAAAAAAAAAAACCCTAAATGTTTTAGAAAAATAAATTAATGCCATTCAGTGAGATTCTTTTTTTTAACCCCTAATCTACTGTCCTAAAAGACTTCTGTTGCTTTGAAAAGGATTGGTATTGCAATGTCGTGGTCTTTGGCTTATTTGGATAAGATAAACATCACCAACTCTTGAAGTCAAGATTCCAGTCTCTAATAAAATACAGAAGGCTGCTAAATGGAATGAAAAGACATATTAGATCAAAGTATTACTCAAGGGTTCTACAACTGGCTCAGACTCCAAAAGGAACCACAAAGGTCTTTTTGAGATGTATCACACTCTTTCATGCCACCCAACCATAGTCAAAAGGTGACTAAAGAAAGAGGCAAGATTTTGGAACAAGACAGAAGGCACGGAGGAGCACTGGCAAAAGTCAATATGATGTCGGCTGAAAGATGATCAGATCAAAGGCAACGTTTTGCCTTCTTCCTTCCAAACCCTTAACATAAACTATGTAAATAGTTACTTCAAAATCATAAACATACTGCTTATTCACAGGATACTGCTCAACCATAAAAAGAAGCTCCTAGGACAGTTTTCTCGATTTTGGTCTTAAAAACTGTTATCCTGGCAAGGTCAACATTTAAACCATCTATCCAAGAAAACTTTGAAAACAATCCAGCATCAGAAAATAAAATCGAGCAACTCCCCCACTAATATCAGCTGATACTTTTGTTGTTGACGATCACGTCACGCTAAAAACAATCAAGGTTTTGTCTTTTTTTAAAAGCATTGAACAACGCTTTCTTCAGTGGTGCCTGAATCCAAGAGAAGCCATTTTTCCCCACTGCTCCTAAAATTGTGTCTGTATTACTCCTACTCTGAATAGCAGAAAGAGCTAATTTTTATTCCCGCAAAGGGAACGCTTTCATACAGCTTTTTGAATAGTACTTACTCAAATATGGTGGTTTGTAAGGCGCTCGTGTATTAGACAGCAGTCCATCCAACTCCTTCCTCTCCAGAGTGTTGTGAAGGGCCTTCTCTTTGCCGAAGGTGGAGAAGGACCTTTCTGCCCCCGGCTGGGCTTCTGGTGTTTCAAACACTTCAGTGTCTGGAACGGAGTCCATGCCAGGTACATGGAGATTGCTGCGGTAATCTGCAGCTTGGCGTCCATCGGATGGAACAAAGGAAGGCATCCAGCACCGATCTGAGTGGCCCAGTGCTTTACATTCCTCTGTGCAATTGGAGAAGAGATCCATGCCTGCAAGCATGAGAGAAAAAGAAACTACAGATATAAGCTTCAGCATGAACAGCTGCTGACAGATAAGAAAGATTATGCCGAGAAAAGAGAGAGAAGTGGAAAGAGAAATGTCAGAAGAACTTCTTCCACTATTTTTATCTCCTCAAAAAAAAAAAAATTAAAAAAAAAAAATAGATTGTCGAGTCTTCAGAAGTCAAAGACATTGTTTAATAAGCGTAACTAAATGCCCGAATGTCACACACACAAAAATACCACAGGAAGAAGAGTATTGGTGGTTCTATCTCACAAATCACCTTGCAGATCTCGTTGTTTAGAACTTGCTCAAATAAGGTTCAGTTCCACCTGCAGGTTGATGTCTGTGGTTCACCAGTCGAAAACACTTGTTTAAGAAGATGAAGGAATTGTTTCTACATAAAGGTATCTCTGACCAAAGAAATTAAATGTCCTGATGGCGGAATCACAGATTTGATGTATGAAAATGGAATATTAATGAGTCCTATAAAGGAACTCTCTGTGCATATATTAGTATACAGGTAGAACCTATTGATATTAAAAGCAGATCTTACAAAGTAGGAATCCAGCTTTCAAGTGATCAAGATGGCTTATTTAATCAATTGTTACATCAGTCTTTCAGAGACAGTTCTCATTGCTACTGCAGCAGTCCTTACTATCATCAAGTCGTCCAAGTAATGGGACAGAATCCTATAATAAATGACTGTAATTAGCAGTACAAAGGTAGCCGTGCTCCAATGTGACGTGGCTGTGGATACTATTGACAAAATTGTTAATGTCTCCCCTATAGAAGCCAACACTTGTCCTCGCCAACACGGAACTGTTTGCTTACAAATCCTTTAATGCTATTAAGATTTCAAATGACAAGCTACGCTGCTATTGACTACCTTCAGATCAGGCTTCCAAAAGAGTATTTCCTGAGTGTGAGTCACTGAACTGTTGGATTATACTTGTTTTGAGAGGAATGGTGCATGAAATCATAGAGTAAAACAAATACCAGCGTCTCCAAGCTGGTGTTCAACATCGTATAGAAAAGCAGAACAGTAAAGAAGTATCTTTTTCTTGTATTATAAAGAGAACTCAGTGTCTTAGAATATGAGCATGTCACAACTGAACTAAATCTGTTACAAACATTGCATTTACAAGCATTGCATTAGAATTACAAAAAAAAATGACACTGCTAGCAAGAGAAATAGCAAAAAAATTTGAACAGCTGTAATAAGATTCATGCACTGTAGCTCATTCACCAGCCAACATTGTAAAGAACTGGATTAACTTGATCTCCAATGTGAGGATTAGTATTAAGAATTCTACCACTGTTTTGAACCATAATTTGACTTATATTAGTAATATTTATGTACTATCTCACACTGCAAAAACCAATCTCTTCAGCAAGCAAGAATCTTTCTGAGCTATCAACAAGTGCTTGAGTACCAGGCGGTCACTTGGGAAAAAATATGAAGAAAGAAAAAAAGCTTTTTAACTCAGATTAATCTCACTTTATAATGACTTTTTAATTTTAAATTAAGTAATACACCATGCTAGGTCCAGTTTTGATTAGAACCTTGCATTGATAATTGGTATGCAGAAGTCTGAAAATAAATTACTGATCAGTGAACTGTTGAAGAATGCAAACGTGAACTGCAGATATGATTAAGGAATCAGATGAAGATCATCAGGCAAAGCACACAAATTGTGTAGCTCTAAATTCAATCTAAAATCAAGGACTGAAAAGATTCGGATACAGGCTTCCCAGAAAGAAACAACAATGTCTATAAAAACCACGCATCTGTGTATCTTACGTATTGAAATGTCTGCACAAAAATCTCTCTTGTGCAAGAAAAGACATAGCTTGTGAATCTAACTTGTTGCCATTCAGAAGATTTAAGTAACAACGAACACAAAATGGTTATTTCAGGTTTCAGAATTCCTAGCAAAGTTACATGTAAACAATAAATAACCCTACTTTTAATAGAAAAAAATGATTACAGCTCCATTCTGCCAACAGTGTACTAGTGACTATATTCATTCAACATTTCCGGAAAGACAGCAGGAGAAAGAAAAATTTACAGATAAACATTAAATTATATTCTGTAGTCAGGGGGGAGGGAGATATTGTAATAATATTGTTTTAAAGATACATATTCAAAGACAGACTTTATTTTCCCCCTTCATGGATTTTTATTTCCCCTGGAAAATCACCCTCCATTTTGCTATTTTGTTTTCACATCAGCTGCTAAACTGCAAAATGTCTCTATCCAAATATTATTTTTTCAGCTCCCTTTTGAATACTGCTTGTGTACTGCAGTTCACTGAATAGTATTATATAACAGCTTATTACAAAAAAGATGTTATAACCACAATAAATCAGGATTTTGCATAAACAAAGTAATGAATGTAGAGGATATAAAATGTAAGTTTGTATGACAAACTTTTCCCCTCTTGAAGATGAGAACTTGTAAAATAAAACAAAATGAATATATATATATATATATACACACATCTGAATTTTAATATACACTGGTGGAACACAAGCTAGAATGTAAATCCTTATTTAGGATGGGAACAAACTGTTCAGAGGAGTGTGGGTTGGATATTGTTCCTACTTGAATCAGTCACAACATTCCCTAAGAGTTTAATGGGTGCAGAATCAAGCCCTTGGTTTTAGTACGTTGACAGAAAATCAATTCAAATTAGCAGTCTGATTTTGAAATCCCTGGGCACCTATATATATTTACACTTGACTATGATATGAGCGCTAGCTCTTCTTCCTCCACCTTTTTTTCCTGTGAGTCATGGTATAGAACTTGTTTCTAACTCAAAACCATTTAAACTCTTTCGTGTATGAAAGTTCTATTCTAAATCATGCTCCTGATTTGTAACAAAAAAAGAGATGTTCAGCAGTAGAACACTTCCATCTCATCTCCCCCATTAATTTGGTTACATATATGATCCTTCAGAACTAAACTAGACGTCATGATTGCAAATCCACATCAAAGAAAAATGCTTTATATTTTTCATTTAGTTATCATAGGAGACCTTGCATGCAGACCAACTGAGATTTTAAAGGTGACTGTGAATTACAAAATTCAAATCGTCTTTAGTGGATACCTATAGACATAGTGCATTGAAGTGCTGAAAAACTGTAAGCATTGCACTATTCCAAACACAACACATATGGAAAAGCTCATGGCAGAGGCCACTAGTTCAATCTTACTTGTTCAAGTCTTATTACTAGATAGGCTAGTGGGCAATGGGAGCTCCCACACAAGCTTAACTTTGCAGATTTTAAAGCAAAACAAGCCCCCGCCCCTCCCTTAAAGGGAACCAAAAACTAGGAAAAAAGTTGAATACTAAGTTTGATACTGGCATCTGAAGCTTCCTGAACTCAGGTACTTTGAATCAGATCCCTGGTAGCGTTGCATTTCTGAAGCATATTCCCAATTTGCTTCCTTTTCATATTTCAAAAGGAGGAAAATCAAACTTTCTGTGTGCATGAATTCTAATTGGTTTGAAAGACAGTTTAGATCAAAGCAAAAATTAGGCCTAAAACCATTTTTAAATAATGTATTTTTTCTTAATTTAATTAAGGGAGAAGAGCCATACACCAAGCCTTCAGAGCAATGAGCGAACACATTCATATGCATTACTGAGTAAATGATGTAATAAAAAGCAAAAATACAAATTAAATGTTGACAAAGTATATTTTTGTGGTATTATTATTGAGAAGGTTGCTTTTTTTTTCCCCAGCATGTGTCACTTTTTCTTATAAATAAATGGCATTATCTGTTTCTTCTATGGTAGTCTTTCTTTAAAAAAAAAAAGCTAGTTAGATGCAAGATAGGCATGACATAGGGAACCAGGCCTCCTTTTCAGAGTTCCACTACCAGAACAACTATCCATTTGTTAGATTATCCTTGAGCAAGTTATTCAGTTTCCTACAACTCGTGCTTTGTGTTGGTAAATAAGGATAATCATATTCACCTCTTTTGTAGAAGACTTTATCTACGGAAGAATTGGGACTTTATGAAATGGAGTTATTATCATTCTTTCTTCCTAAGTAATTGGTGTGCTGCCTTGGATAAAACTGACTTCATCTGCATGAGAACATGAATAAAGACTCAAACATCTTCAATATTCAGCTCTTCCAAATCTCAACTTCAAAGCCCTATCTGGACCGTTGAGATGTGAACGTTATTAAGCATGCAGCCCAAGGAAAGAAGAGGAGGGGGGGAAAAAAGAGAAAAAAACAGCCCTCAGCTTGAGTCAAAGAACTTTTCTAAGCCATTTTCATGTTCACTCTCATTTTATCCGAGATAGACTCTTAGCCCAAGTCATCTTCAAAACAGGATTTAGCTGTCACTCTGCATAGGCTCAGAAGGAATACTGGTTTTCTCAGTCCCTTTATCACTAAAATTCTTCTGACTTCTCAAATTCTTCTCCATATGAACACTGAAATCTCATAGTCCTTCTGCAATAATGCATACTAACGCTCTTGGGGTTTACCTAATCTGCACCAAAAAGGTGTGAGGCAACGTTTTACTCTGTGCCTTTGTATTAGACCCCTACCAATTCCCTTCATCAAGTCCACTAATAGAAGCCTAATTTTAGATCTCAGCCAGTCACCAATACATACCATCCAGTACTGCACAGAGGAGATTATCAGAAAACCTGATGCACTTTATAGTATATAAGTGACAGTACATTTACTCACTATCACATCTTGGATAGTCCTTCCTGAAGTGCACCTGAGAAATCAAGCCAGTTCAGGGAAAAAGGTGAAATTAAGGTAATACTGTGAAGGACTCTCCATGTTTGGCTTGAGAAAGCTAAGTAGCTAGTGAGCAGCCATATGAAATAAGTTAATGGCGTGAGTCCAAATCTTACAGGACAGGTGTCAAATCATACAATTTAAACATACGCACATGCAGAGTATTAATTGGCACCCAAGTCAGCATTTTCACAAGGGAGGCCAAGAATTTAATCAACCATGGGAAATAAAACTAACCCCATGCTTAGAAATTGCTTCTACAGAACATGAATGAAATCCAGTGTGTTAATAATAGGTAGTAGTGCTGTATTAGTTGCATTTGTTCTACAACAAATAGCATCTTTTTTTTCCAATAATTTTCAGATTAATAAGAGCATAAGTAATTAGAACATGCACTTGGGGTTTGAGAAATCCCTCCTCTGTTTGCCAAAAACTACTCACGCTTCTTCCCCTTTGGAAAGTCATTTGCCAAAAAGCTCGGATTCCTCTCCCAGTCAATGAAATGACTACTCAATCCGTGAAAATTAGGCTCTTGAGTATCACACTACTTGCCATTCCCTGCTAAATGCAGATTACAGTACTTTTGTACTTCATGGATGTTCAGGTAGATACAAATGTGGATAATTACAAGGCATTCAGGTGGTACTTTAATAGGACCAAATTGAATCCCTTATGTTGGAAACAGTGATTAAATCGCTATTAAGAAAATAAATCTCCTGAAAAAGTGAACTAGAATCTTATTTCAAAACATAATAATAAAAAAAAAAAAGACACACAGAACAGCTTAGTTCAGAATTTTCAATAAAAAACTGTTCAGGAAAGATCTATGACTCAGTGACAGATTTTCATCCTGCATGTGTTCCTTCCCAATTGCTATTAGACCATGACTTTTGACAGTCAGCTTGGCTACCAATGGGTTACTATAGCTAGCTAGTTGTGTACCACAGGACTGTTCACTCGTGGCAGTAACGTAAGTTGCGTACAGAACAGTAAAAAGATGTTCTGTGAGCAGAACATGCTGCTGATTAAAACTGGTAGGGAGTGAGTTTTATTTCTCAGTGTGAATTATCTACTAAATATTTTCGGATGCAAATACAATGCTTTTGCAAACAAATATGATGCTGCATGAGATCAGGTAACATCTTGAAAAAACATCCCAACCTCCTGCCATGCTATCAGCCAGTGTTTTTTCTTTCAATAATTTAGAAAGAATTGATTATAGAGCACCAGAATGACTGAAAAACTGAGAAAGCATTCCCTCAGATATTTCCTCTAGCCATTTAAGATCAAACATGATTTATGCTCCTTTTTTTTCTCCTCATAAAATTAATCACCAAAAGCTAATATCAAGAGTGAAGTTTTTATATCAAAGTATCTTGTCATTGCTGAGGTCAAGGGGCACATTCTTTGCATCACGACAGCAGGATTTGGCCCAAAACTTACAAGAAAACTACATTATGTGTATGTAGAAGACTAAAGCAGTTTCTACAGAGACTTGTATTTAAAAATGTATTTGGAACTAGCATTTAAAAAATTGTGCATGCAAATTATTCTCGAATCACAGCAGCAATATATTAAATTGGAAGTTCTGTGTATTTAAGGGTTCAGTTCAAACTGTTAATTGTGAGTAGACCAAACCTGTCAGCTTTCATTGTTTCAGATGCAAACACTATTGAAGACACAGAAGTTCATAAATCACATCAGATTCTTAAGTGATTTTAAATTATTTTGGAAGTATAGAATAGGTTTTTCCCCTAGTTCAATGATATATAAATTATGAAAATGAGGAATTTAACCAGCTAAGCCAAGTTTGACAGGAGTTCCAGTGTTCCTATCTGAGATAGACTACTTTTAAAATGGAGAGGAAGAATAAAGAGCAGAGGCACAACAATAACAGCCCTGAATGCATCTAAAAGAAAATAGCTTTCAGTTGATGTGCAACTATATGATTATATTCCCACCATCAGTCAAACCCAGACCCTTCTGCAGATGTTTATTCTTTTCTCTCCTGTTTGGTTATTATGGTTCATTATGTTGAGGGACTAAGCTGATTGAAATGTTCATTGAGATGACTGCTGCAGTAAAATGCGTAAAAGAAAAAAAAAAGAAAAGGAATGCAGGGAGGGCAGGAGGAGAGGGAGCTTTTTATAACTCAGTAGCACTGATTGCTGCATCAGAAACAGTGCGAAAGAAAGGGTGGGGGGAGGCTAAATACATGGCTTTTTAAAACAACAATAAATCATACGCCATATATAGGCCAAAAATGAAAGAGGCTCTGTGTTCAGATGTAAACTTCTGGCAAGACCTGGTTTGTTGTCAGGTTCCCAGACACAAAATAGACACTCTGTTCGCTTAGCATGAAGCCCTGCAAGAAGCAGGGAGCTCCGGAGACTCTTGGCTCTTCTCGAGTCTCATTAGGTCTGCATATTAATGACTTGCAGCAATATAAAGGGGCCCTGTAGCAGCCTCCTCTTCCCCTGGTGCCTGGGTTTCCCATCGTTAAGGGCACAGGGAGTATAGCAGTGAGAAAAGAGAGGAGGTTAACAGAGCATGCGGGTGAGGCAGCACTGCTGTCACAGTACCCGGCCCCTTGCCTTGGTATCTTCTAAGATGGGGGTTAGGGGCAAAAAATGGGCAACTGGAGAGACTCTGGCAGTATTTTGAATGACACACTTGTAGCAAATCCTTATCCATAATAGAGCACAGAGGAAACAAGGGGAAAGAAATCACTGTATTGAATCAAGACATACCAGACCTTTGGAGACTGTGGTAGGGAAGGAAGCACAAGCATTTGTGGCTAAAATGCAGCGTGAGGGTGAGAACGAATTCTAATGCACAGGCTCTGAACAAATGTCCCTTTCAGAAGAGAACTGACAGTACAAGAGCAAAGACAGCAAGCTGTACACATGGGAATAACACTGCAATGTATACATTTTCTAGGTGATTCAAACCATAGTCTTTTAAAGCATTTCTTTCCTTTGTTGGGACTGAAAGAAATGTACTTAAGAATACCTTAGCCTTATTGACATGGAGATCACTTATACTATATGATGCCTCGATTTGAATTAAAAAACAACCCTCAAAAAATGCTAAGGTATTACACATGCAGAGCACCCAATGTGTCTCCGCTGATCCCCAGCAAAAATCCTCACAGTCTGGCTGCCATTCAATCACTGGGTCCATTCTTTCCCTTGGGAACTCCCCCTGCACTTCACACGGCCATGCCAGCTGAAGTGCCTACTAAACAAAATTGCCTAAGTTTTGAAATTCTGCAAATCTGCCATTGAAAAAAGAACGCACTAAAAAATGTACCAGTAACAGCGATTTAACGTGCAGGAAGTTTTGCTACAGCAAATGACGCAGAATAACCTACCAACCCCCACCCAACCAAATGAATAAAATAAATTCTGCCCCGTGAATGAAGGGGCTTCAAAACTGTCTCCTTGCCCAGGTAACTGTAGCAGCAAGCTGATTTACACCCAGCCTCCCATACAATATGCTTACATTACTCATGCCACTCTTGTGTCACATTCCTCTAAGCAACTGTTCTTTCTAGTCTGCCTACTTAAAGATCTACTATTTCCATTCTCTTATCAGACTTACCAGAGGATTGACCTCGATTAGTGGCATCATGATCACTGTCTCCTTGCTCACTGTCTCCATGACCACTGTCCTTAGAGCTTACTATGTCTGCTTCCTGGAATGCAGAACTAGACACAGAAACATCTTTACATTAGAATAAACATGAAAGAGGAACTCATAAAACATTCTTCTGCCATCACATGGCCAAACACGGTGCTGCATTCACCCACTCTTGCCTGCTGCACTGCTTCTGCAGAGGTGCTCTGTCCACCATAAACAAAACTGGCATTTTCAGACCTTGGCAGGCCAGCTGAAATGGGCAGTAAGGACTCTTACTCCACCTGGTCTTCGTGTAATTGGGATAAATAATTTGGTAGCATTTACTTAAGCTGGATAGCTAAATTTTAACTCCAGACACCAATGTCTTCTGGAAGACCCTACAGAAGCACTCCTAAGTATTTCAGGCACGTTTTAGGCTAATACAAAACGAGATTTTGTTCTCTTTGCAGTTGGTTTTGAAACCAGTTCAGAAAAGCCGTAATTCAAACTCATTTAGTCGGCAGCGTTTTATTTAATACGTCTGCATACAGTCAATTTCTCATTGCTTTACTCCTGTTTTACATCTGCAGTAAACACTTTTCTGCAGCCCATTTAGACTTGCTAAAGCATGCATTAGGAAAACAAGGCTAAGGAGCTCATACCTGTTCACTCGTCGGGGTCTGTCAACTAGATAACTGAGCTCGGCACGCTGATGTTTTGTCTAGGAAAAAAAGAAAATATTGGGAAATATTTTAACTCTCGGTATTTCTGTAACCAGCATCAGAAAATATACCAGACCATCTCACCAGATTCACTATAAATGGTAATGTTTAGCTGCAAGTAGGCCTACACAATCTGTTTCTAGGATGTAAGGGAAAAAACTCAGCTCTTTATTCTCATTTGCACAGATGGGAAGGCATGAGGGATTTTTTTTCCTGAGTTTTTTGGGATGATACTCTGACACGTTTTCTCACAGTGCATGCTGTCGAGCATCACAAGGACTCACACAAAAATCAACACGACTATTTCTGGAGTTGTGTACTAGTTAGTCTGAGAAAAAAAAAACCAAAACCACTTATTGTAATCTAGTTTTCAGGCTGTTTTTAATTCCAGTGCATAAACATAGGAGGAGACAGTTACTGCACCCTAAGGAAGCAAATACATTGAGACACTCTCAAGTCCTTAAAAAGGCAACAGAAGACAGACATTTTGAGGAAAGGTAAATCTTACAAGGCAATATTAGAAATCTTACTGCAAAACTTCATGCTTTAGAAAATATTATTCAAAGCACCTTTGCCAGCCTGGATAGTATTCAGGTTTTGGTATTCGTGGCAAGAGAGAACGTGTTGTTTTCATTAGTGCACAGGCAGAGGGGTACTGAGAGCATGTATGAGCTAACCCAGTAGAAAATGATTAACGGGGGAGTATTATGGCATGGCATATGCTTTGATACAAATTCTCTACACACTAGATAACACAATACAGGCCACATGTTTAACAGGAGGGGGTGTTAAGTCTCTGCATATAATTTCACGGAAACTCTTTCTTGATGGTTTCCTTTGCCAACTCGGCTTTAGGTTATAAAGAGCTGCTCAGATAGAGCAAAGAAAAGTCAATTAATAAATCCTAATTCACAAATTAATTAAAGTTCCTGCTAACTGTAGAGATTGTCACAGTCCCAGAGGGGGGGTGCCCCAAAGCCTCACTTGCACATGCAAAGATTTCAGGAAGGAGAGAAAAAAAAATGGGAAAAAAAAAGAGACAGTTTTAAAATGTGGCTTCGGAAAACCCTGTGATTACGCTTCACGTCATTTCATTACTGTCAGCTTCAGCGATTCTGCGAAAAGTAGAAACATCACACACACCCCAACCCCCCCAGCCCCCAGGCGATCCGCTGGTAGCCAAGGGCTCTGGGTTGCCCAGCCAGGGCCGGCTTCGGACACGGCCACCAGAGCGGGAGGAGGGGGCACTAGAGCGGGGGGAGGAGGCACTTTACACGCTTGGCTGCCAGCGTTTGAGCCCGGGGGAGAGGGAGCCCGCGGCTGGCCGGGGCGGGCGGAGGGCTGCCCCGCACTCACCTCTCAAGACATTCGCCTCCCAAATATTAGAGGCCAAGAAGGAGCGAGGCGGCAGAGGACTGAATTAAAGGGAAAAGAAGGACTAAGTGGGAAGCCAAGTGCTGTCCCCGCTGGGAGAGGAGGAGACGACGGGACCGCGACGCGGGGCTCGGGGAAAGCCCGCAGTGCAGCGGCGGGACACGGCCGGCCCGCAACGGCCCGGTGCG
>VWZK01012360.1:52955-199833 GCA_013396935.1 Baryphthengus martii
CCCCGCGTCTCCATTTTGTGCGAGGCGGCGGTTCCGCGGCGGGCTCCGCGCTGCGGGAAACCCGGAGCAGTGAATGAAAAGCGGCGCTGCTCTGAGGCGGCCCTCGAATGCGAAATGACAAATTGCACTTAGGCGATACATGAACGAGAAAATGATTTATGGATTTTCACGACGGCCTGAGCAAATGAAGGCGACATGAATTATACATCCTAATGTGCAGTATATCATTTTCTAATAACACTGTTTTAGCTCTAATGCTGTACGCCGCTCCCTTCGATAGGGGGTATCGATTAAATAAAAAGTCCGAGGGCTGTCTATAAACCGGACGTGTATCTTCTACAGGCACCAGCTGAGGTTTATATATTTACCTCTTGCTAAAGCAGAGGGCTATCGTCCGACCCCTGACACCGCGCCGTTTAGATTTTCCATCTGTCATCATTTAATTTGGCAGTTACTTTGCCAAATGAAGACTAATCTTTCGTATCGCTGCATCCCGCTCCATGCTGTGATTTAGAAATGTACATAGATGACATCAGGTTTGTAAATCCACCGTGCTGATGGGGATAGCACCTGGGCGAGTCAAATCTTTCCTCCCTGCCAAAATCCTCGTATGCCTCTGGCACCTCAGGCACAAAGGGGCATTCTCTACCAAGGAGAACATAGGATAAATCGTATCTCAACCTCTGCTCAACCAGAAGTCCTCTAGCATCTCCATTTACCAAATCTCACAGATTATTTCAAAGATAAAAACCTTTGCATTTAACTCACACACAGAGAGTGAATCAACGCGAAAAACAGAAGTGCAGGTGCGTAAGGAGAGGCCCCAGATTCAGCTTGTGTTAGTGCCCCAAGGCCTAGGCTGCCTCTCTCCTGCAACCAAGTTCTTTTGCCTTTCCTCACAGAGTAGCAGGGAAGTCAGTGGCCTAAGCTATGAACATTCCCAGTTTTTTCAGAGCTTCTTATTCTAAAATATCACTTGATATCAAGAAGGACAAACAAGTTCTGGCTTGTCATGAAACAGGATAAAACAGAGATGGGGAAGAGGGAGGTAAAAGGTTAATGCGTTTGTTTGGGCTGGGGGGTGGGAGTCCTAAATCAGTGATTTAGGGGAAGAGGTGAGGAAATGCTTCATTGCTTATTACCCAAGTGTAGTCTTCCCATTTTTCAGACACAAAAGGAGTCACTCGAGTAAGGAAATACCCAAATTCAGTACTTTGGATTAAAGAAACACTTTTCTAACCAGGACAATCATCGTTTTGGGTGGTGAAAGCTAATCCCCATTGTTTAGTCAAGTCACCACAAAGATCCTGTGGTTCTGTTTTAGATATCAGTCTTCCTTTTAGGCTGAGGGACCTTGTGGCCTCTTTACTTAAAAATGCCTTGAGAATTTCACTACCCCCCCCCACCCCAGTCTCCTAGATTGTCATTACTTGGTTTAATTTTCATTCTCTAGATTTAAAAGAAGCCCAACAAGACCCACCCAGGTTCTCCTTCGAGACAATTAATAACAGCTCTTAGTACAGAGAAGATTACTGGAATCAATGATGTGATTAGGGTTGTAAATAAGAAGTAAAAGATGTCACCACTAGAAAAAAAGCCGGCTTTGCTAACAATAAGGTTTGTAAGTTTTACTGATAGGGCCGTAGGATAAAAATCCTGCTTCAAACAGAGGTCGATACAGAACAATATCAGAAATTAACTACGAGGCCTGATTAAGGTTATTTGTGTCGGAGGGAAAGGTTCACTGCCACCACTCCCTCAATGGATTTCTTTAACTGCCAGTGAGGAGACAAAACAGGAAGGCGAGACCATTTGGCTAATCAATAAAATCCGCCTTGCCTTCATGTTTGCCTGAGGAGCACTCCTTTGGTCAGATTGATGTAGCAGCCACCAGAGTTCTTGCAGAGGTCACCAGTGATCAAGACGTTTTCTGATGGCTTTTGAACAACGCTGGAGCCAAGCATCTGCCGCGAGGTTGCAGATCTAAGCGGGACTGGAGATACATAACAGTGTTATCATCCTCATGCTTATGGGATGACTCCTGGTGATAAAAACAACTGGTATTTATGACCTCAGACAGCTGTTTTAATAAACGAAGATGAAGTATTACTTCATTACATGCTCTGCACTGCATTAGTGATCAAATATGATGGAGCCTCTCCAGAAGGTGCTGGGAGTCTTTCTGAATAAGAATTGCAGTGGCAGCATCACAGGCTGGAACAGAAATACAGCGGATGCATCCTGTAGGGCTTTCTTAAGCTCTCTTTTTCTTGCCCACAAATATTCATACAGATTTCAGGGAGACCACTCAAACAGCAAGAAGCTGTTCAGTGTGAAACAGTAGATTGGTGCAGTCCATTGTTATTATCCCACCTTCTGCAACTTTCAGAGTCTATCATAGTGTTCATTAAAAAAAAAATCTCTGCCCGTTTTAATGTGTTTTTAGCTTGTTCTAGTCTGCACTGAAATAAATATAAAGAAACCTCTATTTTTTCACACTGAAGCTCTCAACATTTTCTAGTAACTGGGCATTTTTGGTGTCCAGATCAGACCAGCCAAGGTCCTGGTTGCTTCCAAACACTCATTTCTGTGGGCACAGCTTTACAGTAACTGACATACATTGTGCTTGATTCATCGAGCCAGTATTTTCTGTATAAATTTCTTTTTTTTTTTTAATGGTATGGCTCAATCAGCTGAACCCATTTCTTTGAACTTCATCGAAATACAGTTGACCTGTATCTGAATTTAACAAATGCTGCTAAGCTTGAATGATTACTGGAGCAAATGAGGACAAACCTGCAGTGGAAAACTCCAGTTGCTTGAGAGTCTGTTAAGCTTACTATACATTCAAAGCCATAGGTAGATGTAGTTACTCAAGATAAAGAAAATTACTCTGTTGATTTTCTTTTCAATAGCAACTTCCAGCCCTGAACTGAAGCATAGCTTGTTTTGAGGTTCAGCTTGAAAGCAGTACTTAAAAATACAAAAATTCTTACCCTTACAATACTGTACATGTAGCGTTTGGCAGATTAAATAAAAAACCCAAACCTGAGATTGTTTGCCCAGAAGAATTTGCATTCTTGGGCCTCAGTGTTCCACGAATATATAATCTCCAGCATAATTCTATCATCTGAGTCATCATACCAACTACACAGCAGATAACAATAGCACTAACTAGGAAGGGAAAGGAGAAAGGTGGGAAAAACAATGTTGTAATTATGTACTCATGTAGGAAGAGAGCACACATCTGTATTTTTATACCTATTCTAAGTGGAGCTGCTTTCACTACCAATAGTTGACTGCTTTTTTTTTGATTTAAGTCCTCACATAAGACCCTGTACATGGGTGCTTGCTTTTTCTCCTCAAGCGGCATCTAGCTAGCGTGAAGCTTTTCCATAGCATTACCTGCTTCAATTTGTGTATTGAGGAAGTTCCAGCTGGAAATCAGTTTAGTGATTTATGAGGCAATAATCAAGGAAAATACGTTATTTTGTCTGTGCTAGAAACATTGCAACATTCAGTTCAGACATTTTACCACCTCCATATTTTGGAAGAGTGATTTTAACAGATGGAGGTCTCAAGAGTGCTTTCTGCCATTCTCAAGAAGACACACCAGAGTGATAAGTCCTTGAAAAGCCTTAGTTTACGCACTCACAGAAACTGGTAAATTGGTCCTCGAAAAATCTGTACTAGACATCTCCTCTCACAACTCCTGTTTAGCAGCTGGACTGCATGACAGGAACTGTGCAAGTTTGTATGTTCCATGCAATTGCTGTGGAGAATGAACACCATTTTTCTCAGAATAATTATTTACAGGGTTCTGAAGGCTCCTCTGTAGAGCTGGACATAAATTTGAAGCATTTGTACACTTATCATCCACACACTTACTACTCCCACTGGTGGCAGAGAAGCAGGAGAAAGTAGAAAAAGAAAAGCTCACGTGTAGAACAGCACACAGGATAGCAAAGAAAAGGAGGTCCCAAGTACTAAACTGTAGAGGAATGACTATAATGTGTAAGCACAGCAAAACAAGTGGTTAAGAGACAAAAATTTGAAAGGCATTTAGACTTAAGAGGAAAAGCAGTCAGATTATAACCACAAAGCTAAATATCTTATCAGGGTTTTCTGCAGCTTCCGAAGCTCCTAGCAGCCTGACAGCAGCACCAGAAAAGGCTACTATGACTTCCCTTTCCCCTCTTATCAGCAGCCTTTACACATGCACACGGGAAGGCTCACAACTGCCAGCTCTTACTTAATTAGGTGGAGTAGGAATAGCCTGTGCTATAGATCTCCATGGTCCACACTCTATTCATTAAGCAACTCGGGGCCTGGTGTGGCTACAATTACAGTTTTTCAGTTGAGAAATCAAACGAGAAGATTGTGTCTCTGGACGGAAGCCGGTGCTACGCTCGGGGTGTCTGGAGGCTGTGCCAGCCCAGCAGCCGCTGCCTCACGCAGCTGCGAGGTTGCTCTGGTCAGCAGGATCTTGCAGCTCTGGGGGACAGGGATGATAAGCCTCACTCAGCAAAACTCTGGGAAAATTATTAACAAAGTATGCAAGTTGCGTAGTCAAGAGTTAAGAAATGCTTGATTTCAGTGTTACTTCTGATGTTGCTTCTAATGAGCCTGTAGGTTGTGGTGTTAAGGAAAAGATCCCTCTCCACTGCCCGTCACTCCTGCAGTTTGTTCGCTGGAATAAGGGCCACAAATGGTACCAAATTTTTATTCTGGGACAAGATCTTTTCCACGAAAGCTTTTGTGCTGAATCAGAGCTGGTTAGTACCTGCTGGACTTCCAGCTTCTGTTCAGAATATAATGCATGAGGAAGGAAAAGGAAGATGGTGTTGAGTACCATATGCTATTGTGTGTTAACACATGTACCGTATCCCCCAGTTCCTTCATTTTAAGAAGGGCTGTAACAGTATTGTCGACTGTATTTTGACATGAATGGATGCGTACCTGCCAAGCACTTGAGTATGAGGAGAAAAGCTTTTGGAAGTGATTACAGTTTTATAGGAAATGGAGGATTGGCAGAATATGCATCGAAGAAATGTGCAGCCACATGTGACCGTCTCCTAACATGCCCACAACAAGCTGCTGAATCACACCTGCTTCCTTTAATACTGATGTTTTCTCATTTTGCAGACTTTAATATGCAAATCTTTTTGAAGTAACGCATGCATATACAATCATACATATGCTTATATGTAATTACATGAACCTTGATGTTGAGCTTGGAAAGAAATGACAGTACTGTAAGATGTGCGTGTGTGGGGAGAGGGGAATCCAGCTGCAATCGAGTTCAGCAGGAGCAGCGGCCAATACGAAACTGATCCTGCCTCCGGCGAGAGGCAACGTCTTTTCCTTCAATGCACGTCCAAGCTCTTGGGAGAGGCTGATCATCTCTGCCACTCAAGACCACAAAACATTACCCCCATGACTGGCAGAGTCACCCCACAGCGGCAGAACTCAGCCCAGCAGCTCGATGCCCTGGGAGTCTGCTCCTCCCAGCTGCCAAAAACCAGCGCAGGGCACTGGGGAGGGTGAGCATCCTTTCCCCAGCAGCAGCTTTTCTTCATCCCTACTGCGCCCGGCGCTCCCAGAGAGCTGTGAGCTGCGGCAGCTGCTGCTTCGAAGGGATGGTCCGGCAAATCCTGCAGCTGTGGGAGGCAGCAGCTGGATTGCAAAAAAAAGCAACGTAATGCCCGTGGAAAAACAGGAGCTATGCTTATTAGAAATAAAAGTAGCGATGTAGCGTATTGTGTAGTAATCTGCACTGCTGTGCAGTCACGAGAGGAGTGTTTGTCTCCAGAAGGCAGAGAGCTATCTGAAAGAAGTAATCAATTTAGTGGAGAAAAATGTAATACAAGCTCTGTGATAAATCTACGTGAGCTAAGCGTGAAAGTAAAGAGATTTGTAGGAAAAGGAGGGAAAAGGAAGACAAGACAGGAAGGACTCAGTTTGTGGGAAGTGTAAAATGGAAGAATGAGTCATGTAAATGTGATTTAAAGTTGTGGGAAGATGACAGAAATCTTGTAGGAAAGTTTGAATTCTCTTAGCTTTGAAAAGCATTCCAGAGTTTGCTGGCTTTCAATGATTCTCATAGATTTCTCTATAACTGGGGGAAACTTGGTGAAAGGGGATTGTTGCTTCCTGTAAGAGGCAGTGTCAAGAACAGAGTGGGAATATTTTGGAACAACTTACCATTCTTACTAATTGTGGCCTACTATTGGCTTTAATTGGGAAAGCAGCTTCTGGAAGATTGTGTTAGAATGTCTGCAGCTCTCCCATGCTGTTGTTACCTTTGGGCAGGAGGGATCTGAGGAGCACTTGTGTCCTCCAATTTCCACCACTCTGTAGTTTCTAAGAATGTAGAGGTGACCAGGAAACTAGCTTATAGCGTTCAATTTGTTGGAAAGAAAGGATATGTACTTTTGACCCTTTGCCATATTTTGCTCAGCACAGAAAGGACAAAAAGCACAATTAAGAAGGAAAAAATAGTCTTCATGGCATTACCAGAGTGCCAATAAATAGCTTCAGAAATGTGGTTCTTCTTGCAAGTAAAGATAGAAGAGCCAAATAATAGTTGTATACATTGATTTTTGCAATGTAACTTAGGCTTACAGGATAGTATTGAAGAATATTACCTGAAAATCCTTGACCAGAATTCAGAAAATTATAGCCTTATCAGAAGCCCTTTATCTACAGAACTGTATATATAAAACTGTAAATTTTGATGGCCCTTTTTAGAATTTTCAGTAGGTAATAAATAAACGCCTTGTACTGTGGTCTCTGTGGGAAGAGGGAGGATAATTGGTATTCTAATCTGAGAAATCACAAAAAATGGGGCTAGAGAAAATACATGTATCTAGCCATCATTTTTTTTTTTCCTGCAAAAGTGAGCTTTCTGGGTAATAATTTGGTTCTGAAAATTTCTAGAGGTGATTGCTGTAATAAAACAGTTTCCAGAGCTTATGTGCTTTTAGGGAATGGGAAAAATTGCCATTTGATGTAGTACCAAACTTAGAAGACAGGATTGTGCTCTTGCTTTGCTACTGGTGGTGTTTTGGAAGAACTGCTTTACTTTTTCAAGCCTCAGTCTTTATAGATGTATAGTGAGCATAATATTATTTCTCCCATATTAAAAAAAAATGAATTATTTCCATGAGTAAGAAGGTCCTATACAGGAACTGGACTTCATTACTGTGTATGCATCTAATCTGAGAAGGGTTTTCTATAAACCTGCCTCCTGAGATGAGAGAGAAGTAGAAATGTCTGCTTTGGGCATCCTAACTGCAGAAGTTTGGGAGCTTCTTGTAGGAACTTGGTGTGGTTTGGCAGTATGAAAAAATGCAGCGTTAGAGCATCCAGTCTTGCATCAAAAATGCTGTGGCCCTTGCCAAAATATGGCCTGATCTAAACGTGTTTGGCTTGTTCGAATGTCTTCAGAATGTATAGCTAAGTTAATTTTGTAGTGGCAAGGTTTCCTGTTTGTCCTCTGTGTGCTGGGATCATGGGTCACATCTGTCTTGACTTGGAAGAAATCAGTAAATATTCCATATTGCTTGATTTGTCTAATTTACTAGAATTGTGATGGTGTGATTGATTTGGATCTGATCCAGCTTGTTATTGCTGGGTGATCAGATAGCATATATATGATCTATCTACTCATGTATAGAAGATGCTAATCCTGTATAAGTAATCTAAAAAGCCTAGCATACATTTATTAAAATACCTGTAAAATGAGTATAGAGGTTTCCTCTGTACCATCTGGTTGCCAAATGTGGCATTAGGCAATAATAGCTTTCCGTCTGTGAGAGTGGGAGAAAAAAATTTACAAAATGGTTTAACCTTTCTGGCTATAAGAGCATCATAACTTTGGCATCTGTTCTAGTCCCACTAAAGTCACTGGAGATTTTGACATAGCTTTTTTTACTTGGGGTAAGATGAGGTCCTGCTTGTAGACCTCCTGCTTCATTCATCCTACAGATCTGTGGGTGTCAGTCAGTGGACAATCATTCTTTAATCATGTTGTGGTTTGTTTTTTTTTTGTTTTGTTTGTTGTGGCTTTTTTTTTAATTTGGGTTTTTGTTTGTTTTTTTCTTTTTTTTTTTTCCTCCTTACAGGAATGATAGAAATGCATTTGTTCTGGCAATCACTGCAAACAGTAGAAGCTTTGCCTACAATTAGGAATGGTCAATATCCAATCAGCATAAGTTTTAGTTAAAATATTTTGGAATCATATTCCTTGTTTTTACCATTTGATGCTATATTCATTTTTTGTCTTTGCTCTACCGTATAGATACGTGCACACACATGCACACATATAAGTGGAAGTAAAACTGTTGGTTACAGAAATCTGATGTTTCATTTAACAAACACGTGAAATTGTGGTGAAAATCCTAGAGGTAGTTTGGACACGAAAGAGGTGCAGAACCAAGACCCTGGAACGAGCAATACAGAGAGTATTTTATAGAAAGAAAAAGTATGTCCCACTGTCCCCCCAGTTTTTGGCAATTAATTTTTGGTTCAGCAGCAAACTGGGGGCTAAAATAGTAGTTATTTTCACTGTGAATAATGATACATCTCAGAATGGGGAACCAAACTTGTACGCCTTGTTGTATTTTGCTTTCCCTTCTTCAGACCAAATGAATTGTACTATATGGTGGAGCAAAATGCTGAAAGTTTCCATTTTAAAAATTATGGAGAGTAAAGTAAAGAGAAAGAAAGCATGTGTTCCTTTTTATTGTATTTTTTATGGAGGTTATAACCAGAGTTGTTTTCTTACAGCTTTAAGCTGAGTTGTTATGAGCAGTTATTCTTATGGAGTCAGTATGGACCAGCTCCAAAGTTGTTCGAGCAAATAGCAAGATTTCCAGCAATTTCAGTGTGCTTTTGATCAGGCTCTTAGTCTTCTAGAAAATGGTGAGCTTAATAGGACTATTGTGTACACGGTGCTGATGGTGTATGGAGTTGCTTTTGTGCCTGAAGGAGAAGAAGATGGAGATTTACAAACTGTTTGTCTGTAAGTATTGTTTTACTTCGTTGTCATTCTCTTCCCTTTCCAGCTGTTTTTTCATATGTAAAAAATTCAAGTAAATCCCCTTTAAAAGGTCTGCTTTTGTGTGAAGGTACTTAAAGTTTAATGTCTTTGTGTCAAAGAGCTTTTATGAAAGAAGATTTGTCCAGGCGTATCCTGTAATAAACATCTGGAAACTGCAGGGGTTGGCTAATGGTGGCTGTATAGCAAGAACATGGTTTAACTAGCTTGCTTTACATCAGGATTAATTTTCCTCCTTGTCTTTTTTTTTTTTTTTAATTATTTTTTTTTTTATCTTCTCAATTCACTTATTTAGTTTGTAATCTGCGTATGATTATGTCCTATCATGGTTAAATGGTCTTAAATAGTCTTCTGGTTTGTAGGTAGTACAAAATGCTTCGTCCTAGATTGGTGCAGGGAGGGCTGTGTGAAAGCAGATTACATCTCTGCGCGGTGTTCACTGATCAAGTGTTTGAAGAGCAAACTTGCTCATCTTTAAAGACAACTTCCTTTAGTACAAAATATATAGGAAAATGAGTATTTCTAGATTAGTCAAAAGCACAAGCTGCCACAGAAGTAATAGGCATCATTTGTATGTGTGCCAGAAGTTTAATTAGAATTAAGCAAAACAGAAAACTAGAGCTTTAGCCTATCTGATATAAACCAGAAGTGAAAGCCCTTAAACAGTTTGGGGCAGGGAGGGAATCTCAAGTTTTTACAAAATGGAAAGGGAAAGACAGTGAATATTTTCAGTGGTAATAATGAAGACAAGGAAGAATTGCAGAAAATACCATAAAAGAATCGGGAAATACATGTTTGCAAAGGTTCCAGAGACAAAATTAGGTTAGGAAAGTTCTAGCAAATAAGCAGAACACGAAGCGGTAGTCCCTCCACTGCATTTATAGCCCTGTGAATGAACGAGCGAAAACATCAACCTTATTTTGGATGTGATGATGCTGAAGGGTAATGTGTTGTAATGACAAGAGTCATTGTCAAAGTTCTTGGATGACAATCAGAGGTTTTGTAAAACAATGTTAAGTGTATGACTTAATCGGTAGTTCTTGGAGAATTATTATCACTGACAGTCCAGGAACAGATTAATTGAGTGGATGTCCAGAAATAAAAGCGATCATCCTCCAAATTTAGCTGCACTTACCTAAGGTACAGCTTGACTCCTATGGATGAAATGGGACTAGGTCAGTCAGGGCAGAAGTCAGTCGAGTGAGTCAGCCTCGGGCAGAGGCACAAACCTAGATCCAGTCCATTGAGCAATGGAAACAGCATTTCCATGTGCCACCGGTGCCTACTGGGGTGACACCAAGAAAGGTTTACGAGGAGCGCAGCACCGCCGGTCGTACAGTGGAGATGATGCTGATCAAGGACCCAGAGGAAGCTGGTTCACCTCAGGACCTTGTCATCTCTCAGAGCAGCGCCCCTGTTATGATTCCCCACAGGCCTTCCAACAGAAGGAAGATTTTAATTACTTTGAGGAAGAAGGAGAAAAATAAAGATGTAAATGAGAAATGCATGTGGCTACAGATGCTTGCAGGTGTTCGCTGTCAATCCCTTTGTTGAAAAAGTCCTCGGCCTCTTTTGATTCTGAAGAAGGAAAAATTTTGCTCCTGAGATGTTTAAAATTAATTTTGTTCTCATTTATGTGGGAAGATAAATTATGATACTTATGAAACTATTTAACTTTAATTGTGTATTTAAAAAGATGTTTAGTATTCAAAGATGGTCTAAATTGAGCCTAGAAAGTTTATTGTACTGCTCTGTGTGTTTCACCTGTGGATCCAATCTTGAAAAAAGCTGATTTATGAAGCTGTAAGCAAAGTCTCATTGCATTTCACTGCTGTGTTACCTCATTTTTATTTTTTTTTTCTAGAGGCCTGTCTTAAGAGGTCGCACTTTCTAAGCCCATAGACTGTCTTGTATCTCTAACTGCTAATAAATGCCAACTAGTATTCATTACGGTGTTGGTGTGTGATTTACAGTAAGAACAACAGGAGTACTTTTAAAACTGGAATGGCTGCAGTTTGTTGCAACAGTATGAGCAGGTAGCACGTCTTCCCAGGTAGGGGTCAGCCATAAATAAACTTTCTGAGATCAGCACTGTGCAGACTTGTGCATTTTGAGGTGAATGTGCTTGTGTGGTGCCTCTTCTCCCATCATCAAGCTTTTAAGAGAGGAGTGCAAGTAAGTGCCACACATAAGCATCATCTACATTTGGGTTGGGTCTACCCTGTGCGACCTGCGGGCTTGTGCTTTTGTCTATATCCTGAGTCTGTAGTGGGAGAACTGCAGGAGACATTGGCTTTGCCCTCCTCCCTTTCACCCAGTGTAAATCCAATGGGATTATAGGAGGATTATACCCTGAGCATGTGGGGAGCTGGGATCACTTGTGTGTTTTCTCTCCCTTGTGTTTTCTTGACTTCCTCCTAAACAAAGAGGCGTTTTCTTTTTTTGTCTTCTTTCACCTAGATGTCATCTGCCATCATTTTATCGCGTGTGGAAGTGACTTCAGACTTATGTGGTTTGGGTTTTTCTCTCTTTGCTGGCTTGACAGGCTGTATGGAGCCTACTTGTCCACACAAACACTTAAATGACGTGCCTGAGGTTAGCTAGTGAGGAATATGCCTTGAATACTCCACCACAGACTTCCATGTGCTACAGCAGACATAATACGTGCCCCAGAGTTGGTAACTCTAAGCATTTTAATTACACGGATTCATGTTGCTAATGAAGGAATGTAGTAAAATTCAATTTTATCATTATACTCTGTAGTATGGATTCAGTTTTTAGGATGACACGGTCATATGTGGGTTCCAATTCTTCAGAGAATTCCACATCTAAAATCAATTGATTCAGACAACTTTTTTTCAGAAAATCTGAAATACTTGTTTGAAACTGGCTGAAGTAAAGTTTACTTCTGGTTTTCCACAGTTTCTGCAATTAAGTGAAATAGTGAAGTTCAGTTTAATTGACCATGCACAATGTGTTTGCATGGTACTAATTTTAAAATCCAAGGCTTGATGTTGAAGTTAGAATTTGAATGAGATAAGTAGACAAATACAAATTTTTTATATCCACTAAGCTTTTCACTCGCTATGATGCTGATGCTTCGATACCCTATTTAATGATAGTTAATACAGTGATACTGATTTTGTCCCTGCTGTGTTCATTATTAACCCCAGAAGGTAATGGAAATCTTATTAGACTCAATACTGGCTATTAATGCTGTGCCTGACTGTGGTATGAAAAAAATGAAGAAAGAGCCTGCAAACATTTGTAAGTTAATTGCCTGACTTGGAAACCACTAATGTACATGAGTAACATTTACTCACGCAGATTGTCTCAGTGAATTCAAAATCCCTCCGATGGGTGGTTGCAGAATGAGGCCGTAAATCACACCTCTACGAAAAGTCTAAGAAATGTTAATGGGAAGGCACCCACAAAGTACTATGTAGATTTAATAAGTTTCCATGAACAGTATTTTAAAGGCATATATAATTAAATAAAGGTATTGATCAATGTTTAAAGAAGAGCCAGAAGTTGAACTTAGTTTGCCTGTATGTATTTGAAAAAAACCCACCTGGAACAGCCATGGGTTCACAGTAGTTGTTTCTATTCTGCATGGTGACCACAGCCACCACGTCTATGTTCCTTCACAGCTGACACACCAGGCTCAATGGCCAAGTTACACATGCCTCTACGTAGGTTTTTCATTTATTTTGGCCCACCAGGCTTTCAGCTGTGTCTTGTGAACACAAACAGTGTAGCATTACCTAATGGAGACAATGACAGGCTCACGGCCAAACACAATTCCTGTCTCAGGGAAGGTGACTTTTTGTACCACCTGACGGCAGGTAAGTGGTTATCACTCCCCTTCTGGGCTAGCTTATCTGGGGGCCTGTAGCCAGGTGCAAAGATGCTCTGCGAGTGGGATACACACAGCTTGAAAGTATAAAGCAATTATTTGTTGATCAACACACATGTAATGTAGTTAGGATTTAAGAAGCTTCTTAGGGGCTTTACACCCTGATAAGGTACCTGGGAAACCTTTGCTGTCCATCTAGGCATCAGCTGGGAGAAGAGGGCTTGGTCTCTGTGGCTCCCTGAAGCAGATCCTTGATTTTTGCTCTCTTTTATCAGCTCCTTTAGCACTGAGCACTTCATCTGATGAATCTTGCTGGCCTGAGTAGATTTCCTGGTATGTTGGATTTGGGTGTGACTTTTTATTGTTGTTGCTTTGGATTTTTTTTTTTAAGGATTGTATATATTTTACATTGATGTCTTCAATTCTGGGTATCTGGTTGTGAGGCAAAAGCACCCTGGAAAGATAGGAGCTAACAGCACCCCAGACAGAGTTGTAGTGAGACCTAGTGCAGTAGCAGTATCCATCCCCACCAGCCTGCTCCTTGCAAATATCCCATCCTGCGCATGGATGGCTTGGGCCATATGTTAGTTGAAGCATTACCAGTCTCTATTAGATGCACAGGCTCATTGAACCCAAGCCCAGTAACTGTCTCAGAGATTGCTTGTTCACAGCCAAAATGGTCCTTGCTGCTGGCCACATCCATTGAGCAGAAAGTGGAGGAGGAGAAAATGGGCCTTTCCAAGGGTGAGCCCAAGGGATGACTTCAGATGCTCGCTAAGCTTAGAGTGCTATTATGTAAAAAAGATAATTTTGTTATATTTGTTCTCTTAATGTGTTTCCTTCTTGCCCTAGCAATATCTCATGCAGGCTTGGGTGAGGTGAGGTCCTGCCTTGGTGCAGGTCCCTTGTGCACTTGCTCCAGTGAGGTGCTGGCACCACAGGAGCCTGGTGGCCATGGGCAAGACCTCAGTGGGTGAGTAGCCACTGTCCCTGGCTCTGCTCTCTGTGAGCATGAGGCTATGGGGTGCAGGAAGGCAAGCTCTGTCTCTACCATGGTGCTTGGGGATATCTCATATTCAACAGGGTTCAGAGAGCTTGGAAATGAGTGACTGGATCCATGTTTCCTCCAGTTGTCTGTGTGGCTTGATCCATGTTTTTTCTGGTTTCGACAGATGACCAAGCATCAGAAGTTGTGGCAGAACTGGCATTCAGATACTTCTGGTGGGTGATTAGGATTTGGGCCTTGACCATTAGGAGTGTTGGGCTGAGTGTGATGCCTGGAGAGGTCAGTCTTGGGATCAGTAATCAGGCTGAGAGTTGTGGAGGTAGATCTTCAGTCTATGGACTTTGTTACAGGACTTGTCCAGGCAATGAGGAGCCAGAAAAACCTTTTTAGATACTTCTTTAGGTGCCCAGGACTCCCAAACTAAAATGTCATGACTCTTAACTGGCTGGAAGTATACCCACAGTGGTTGATCTATAGCCAGCAGTCTCTGGTGGCATTAGCAGCTGGCTGAGCAGGGTCGGGGACAGCAGTGAAACTGAGATATGGGAACAGGATATAAGTTACACTGAATTTTTATGGCAAACTTAGCTGAGTAATTGGCTTTGTGTGTTGGCTTTTTTTTTTTTAAATTGCATGGACAACTATTTCTGTCTAGAGGCTTGAGTGGAATAGGTATTGAGTTTTGCTTGGAGCAAAATTCTCCTTTTAAGTACATATAAGCTTATTTTGAAAGGTGACATCCAAGCAGTTACATTTTTTAGTTATCACTTTCTTTCTCTGGGCTTTTGCCCAGCGTCTCAACAGCCAAAATACTGGGCCCAAACAGAGATTCTCTGCTCAAAGTCTGTGGTCTTGTTTCTGTGCTTTCATCAAACTTTGAATTTGTCTGGAAAAACACCCAACAAGGTTCAGGATCTGAAGCTTGAATATCTTGCTGGCAGGCCACAGTGAAACTGGTGTAATGGAAATAAATGTATGTAGCATGAAATTAAATGCCTGCTTTCTATGCCATCCAAATAGTGAGTATATTGTTTGATTTCCTTTCAAAAATCAATTTTCCTTATTCTATTTTAAATGTTAAAGTTATCTAAACTCCACGCCTGTATTCTGGTGGGGAGTGTATAGGAATAAACAAACATCCTTCAAAATGTGGGCCAAAGACTCATTCTTTTTCTTCCGTAGGAGCTGTGTTTATAAAATGGTTATGGATATAGGAAGCTAGAATAAGGTAATGCAGCTAATGCCAAAGTAGAAGTAGTAGAAAATAATATTTTTGTGTGTTTGCTTAGTGATGGTGTCACTTATCACAGTAGGTAAGTCATAGACAAAATATACTAGACAAATCATGATTACTATATTACTGCATTTCACAGATTTGAAGAATGAGCCTGTGGATGGAAAAAGGGTGGCAATATTCCAAAATAGCTGCCCACATCAGTGCTGGGCAGGGAGGACTCTTGAGTATTAATAGTCTATCAGTAGCAATCCTTTCTTTTATCTAGATTGCATTATCAGAAATAACACATTGCTTTAAAAATGATCGTCAGGGTCTTTTTGAACTTTCTTCTTGGTGGGGGGGGTGGGGGCGCAGAAATAAATAGCTTTTTCCACCCTTTGTACTCTGAGTCTGTTATCTCTCTTACCCATATCACGTTAAACTTTCTCTGCCAGCATGAAGATAAGCTATGTATACCACAGGTTGTAGAAGAAATTCTTCACTACCACAAGTAGAAGAGCAGCTATTTAGCCCGGGAGTTGTATATCTAGGTATATCTAAAACAAAGGCTTATGACATCTACAAATTATAATTGGGATGTAATTAATGTTAGTTTGCCTTGAACCCAGCACTAAGATGGTTAACAAAAACCAGTATGTGTTTTATAGCATTGGTGGCATAGCTAGATACACTCATCTTTCTTGCCCCTTTGGAGGCCCCATTGCTTATGTGTTGTGTAGTTGCATACAGAAAGCATCTAAATAACAAAAGAAAGCAAGGTAAATATGCAGTGTCCTACCAAATGCACAGGGATAAGTGGCCAAGCCAAGATATTTGGATTTGGAAAAGATGAGCCCTGCTTTGGAGGGGTGAGTGGTGAGCAGGTTGCACAGAAACCTGAAGGATGAAGAAAGGCAAAGATAAAGCAAGCCTGTCTCAGGCCCAGCTTTCTTAGCCGAGTTGCTGTCAGTCAGACCTGATCATACTGACCTCTGCAATGAAGAACCACTGTCAGCCACTTGAAGCTGGTTTAGGATAGAGGTGTGAAAGTCTGACAGTTTTGCCTGCAGTGAAGGTGATGAACAAGGTGTAAGGGCTAATCATTGGCAGCAGCATGCTTAGGACAGTTTTGTTTTAAAGCTGGCCTGATTTCCATCTCTAAGACTTTCCAGCATAGTGCACTGTAATTCCCTAAGTGATATTTTGAGATAATATGTATTAATTTACAGTATAGAGCTGCTTTTCTTGACAAAGTAAAGTTGCAGCCAGGAAGAGCAGGGGAAAGCTGGTGTGTGGAGAGGAGAGGAGATGGGTGAGCTCTTTTACTCTGAGGAAGAAATGTATATGACCATAAGGCTATAATAGTTGGCTTTGGATTGCAGACAGCTGTAGGTGGGGAAAAGTAAGATAAAGATCTGAGGGTTGACTGGCCCACTAAGGGCAAGTGCTTGTGTGATTTGAGAGCAGCAGGTATGAGTTTTAAAACTGAGGCAGGGCTTTAAAATGGACTCTATGTGTTTAGATAGAAGTCAAGGAAGGACTAGTTGCCAAGAAAGAAGGTGGGCAACCATTTACAGTGTATTATTCACACTGGTGGAAGTTAATGGTGTAAGCTGCTGGTACAACTGGTTTTTGCTTTGCTTAGCATTTCACTTGTCACGATCAGCTTCTTGGTAGGCAGCAGAGAGTCACAGACCTCCACCTATAAAATGTTGAACTAGTCTTTGCAAAGGTGGTTGCTCACAGGTGGTTCTGCTTTCAAACAGTTAATGTATAACGAAGATGCTTACATTAAGGGCTGTGATCTTTTTCATGTCAGGTGACTGAATTACTGGTCAGGAATGTTGTATGTTCTCACATAGTGTGAAGCTTTGTGCAATGAAAATGCAGGCATCCTTTATCTCCTTTAAAAATGTGACTACATTTTAAAAAAACCAGTCAGTTACAAATAGAATATGGAGCAGTAACCCTTGCTCCTAAACGTAGGCAGCAATCTAATTTGAGCTGTAGAAACTGACTTCTTGAGCATTTGGTGAAATGTCTAATCCTTCTGGAGAAATAATTGTGTGTTAATTAAGAGCCAGAATTCCATGAGGCTTATTAGCTGTCTAGCTGGATCTGAGAAGCAGAAGGTTGAACAGAGTTTAACTAAAATTTAGAACTGTTAATTAGTCTCCTTTCTTCCCGGTCTCCTTTATTTTCTTGTTTTTTAGTTTGTGTAGCACACTTTGAATGACCCATGAGAAACTACTGTGCTTCTGATGTGATAGCTCCCAGTTGTAAATGCTGTACTTTACTAGCTGTGAAAGAATAAAGCTTTAAAAGAGCTTGGCTTCCCTTAGCTACAAGCTAGCTTGTTATGGAAGAAGAAATGACACAAAGTGGAAAAAGCAGGCTGGCTAATCTTGTTAAATTGGCTGAATAATGTTGCATTCAAGATTTGTGAACTCCATGCTGGAACGCACAGATGCTCTAATAAACTTTAGATGACCTGTCTTAGTTTAGTGCTTTTTACAGGGTTCAGAAAACGTTTGATAGGCGCATGGAAACCCAAACATGAAACAGTCTTCCTTATAGACCTCCATTTTTGGTAGTTACGAGTATGGGAATGTGTGAACATGCAGAGGTTGTACTTCAGTGATGTGTGCCTGGGCAAGATTGGAAAGGGGAAAGTAGATCCTGAAACCTGTTTTAGTATCTTTGAAAGCTTTTTAAAGAGTCAATGTAGAGATGTGAAGTATTTCTTGAGTTTTTCTCTTGGATACTATGATTAAGTTTACTCTTTGGTGGGAAGGGGTGAGGGGTCCGCTAGCATGCGGTACAAAACTCCTAGGGATTCTGGTATGAGGAGAGGCGAGCTGAGTGAAACAGCTGCTATTTCAGCTCAATAGCCCCTGTACCCCCCAGTGAAATCATTTTGAGCCTGCTGAGTAGGAAGGGGTTTAAAGGTCTATTGTAAAAGACACAAGAATTCTATTCATTAATTAGACTTGTCAGAGTCTGCTTTGTATTTCCAACAGTGAATACCACTTCATTCCAGGGGTGTAGTTAAGCCCTTAAACTAATTTGACTTCAGGCTCCAGTCCTCTTATATTTAATGCCCCACCTTTTAGATGTTTTGTTTTTCTAGTCACTGAAATGTTTGTATTTTCCTTGCAGTTTATAGTATCTCAACTAAGACGTTTACATTAATATAAATGCATTTGCCTAATACAGATGCACTGCAAAATAGGATATGCATCAGAATGACTAATCCTGGTAGTTCAGCTGGTTTCATACCAATATGGTGTGCCTGTATTTCAGGTCACAACTTTGACAGAAGGAGGGAGAGTGCCAAGTGGGAAAAGGGAGTTCCTTAAGTGTAGTGTGATTAGCCCTTGATTTATCAATGGAAAGACTACTTGGAGCTGTAAAAATGTCAGATTAGAGTACTTGTGTAGTATGACTATCACACTTCTACAGACCTGGCATCCCAGGTGTTTGGATTTATTTTTTTCTTCCTATGTTTTGTTATTTTCTCTCTCTTTTAAAATAGATATTTACATTTTATTAAGGGTAGCCCAAGTGTATCTCCTCAAGCGAAATTTAAGGAGTGCCTGAAACAATAGGGTGTCTGATGATAATTGTGAGAGTCTAGGGTATGCACGAATGAGAGTCCCAAAAGCTCTGTTGCAAGGGTGTAGTTACGTGTGATTCTTTTGGCAGTGTTTGAATTATTCCAGTACTAAACCTCAGGTCGGTTTCTTGTTCCTACACTAGCTTTTCTGTCAAGTATACCGTACAGCAGTCTGATCTGACAGCCACTTGGCAAGAGTTTCTTGCTTGGAACTATACTAAATACCTCTAGTTTCATTTTAAAGTTAAAGGATTGCTTTATAAAAGGTTGTTCTCAGCTATGTGGAGATAAGGCTCTAAACTGTGTGGTTCTGGACAACTAAATCCTCTTGACTTTGTTAGAGGAAGAAAAGTACCTTTTAAAAATATTAGTAGATTTATAATTCCAGTTGTCCTTAAGTGAGTATGGTTTGGAAAACGTTATATCTGACTGGAAAGAGCTCAGATCTTTAAGGCAGCTTGTCTAACCTCGTTTGCTTGAGAAACATCTCTGCATGTATGCCCTGTTGCTTACTTCGTAGGATCTTTTTTTACTAACTTTCTGTTCTGTTTTACCTTCAGAGACACTGAAATTCCTGACATTTATTGCCTCTTGATCTGTAGAGTGTCTCTATGTTGTTAGAATGTCCTGGATGTAATTTATTTTCATTTCGTAGTTAGACTCCTTTATACAAAACATAACTACAAGCAAAGGTACTGTGTTGTCCTTACTGCATCAGTTCAGGACAACACATGCACAGGGGCCTATGCACTACAAAGGTAGTTTTAAGATTGTAGCAGTGTCAACAAATACACTTGCACTGAATTTTTATGTTTTGAAGAAATACCTTTATAGTGGTACTAGTTGAGGTATAGATCTTGGAGGAAGCAGACAGTTACTTTAAGACAGTCTTTTGTTTTAACATTGAAAGGGGAAAAAAAATCTCTTTTCAAGAAATATACTAATAATGTGCTCTACAATACTGTGGATTCACCATTTGGAATAGTTACAGTTACTTATCAGAATATAACAGAAAAAATTATGCCTGCCTACTAGGAGATATACAAATACAGGCTTCCAATTACATGGAGCTGTATTGTAAAATCTCTAGGATAATCTGGAGAAAGACAAAGTAGATAAGTGCTCCTTTGTTCTTCTGTTATTTAATAGTCTCCTGTGGTGCGGGATAAGCCTGGCTACTCTCCTTGGTGATAGCTAGTGGACTTAGTGGAGAGCTATAGAAAACAATGGACATCTACATAAATGGAGATACTGCTTTTCTAATCAACTTTGTATCCCAGGTTCACCTTCCTTCAGTGGTTTGGAAGGAACTCTGTGGAAAAGTACACTATAAAACTAAACTCTGTTCACTTCTCTAACTTACAATAGGTAAAGGAACATGAGACTTGCTCTCCATACCTGACATATACATATTATCTACCACAGTTAATTGAAAGTGTGCCTTGAAAGAAAGTATTAGCACAAGAATCTAGACCAACTGTGAGTGTCCGTTCAAAGCCATGCCAAAGACACTGTGACCTTATTTTCCTAGTCTTGGTGTGTTATTAATTTGCTTGGGGTTGTACCCTGTAATTCTCTGTGCTGAAGCAAGCTGAATTTCTGAATCTTTCCTGGCAAATCGAAGGTGCCCTTTTAGGATGCAAGGTAAGGACTAAATCTGTCTGCTTTTCAGACAGAAAAGAGGAGTGCTTGAGGTTTCATGAGGTAGCTTTTAAGTTAGGGTTACAATAGTACCCAATAAGAAACCCATGTGCATCTGAAGTGATGGCATCAGCTTTCTCAGTGTGGGACAAAACAATGGTAGGCCCCTCTCTGGCATCTGGGGGAGTATTTTAGAGGTGAAATCTCTATGTCAAAAGAGGGAGATTAGCACATGGAAAGACACCTTTGTGTATAGCTCTGTGGGGTATAATCCAAACTGTAAATCCTCCTGAAAAGAAAGACAAATCATTACAGGTTTGGTATTCAGAATAAATGAACCTGTATGACCTACCTGTTTTTTTAACTCTTGCAACCTGAAGTCAAAGGAGTTACAAAACTGGAAATCCTGTTAAGCTGTTTGCTTTCTAATGGTTAAATGGCTTAAAGGCTTTAGAAAAATCGGGAATTTGAGAAGTATAAGTCACCAGTGTTTTATACTGTGGTTGAAAAATGCTGTATCTCCATCCCAGTTCAGATCAGATCTGACAGATAAGTTTGGCTTTTGTGTCTTAATGCTACTGCATATGTATGTGTATATAATATTCAAAATATGTATTCAATGGAAATTGAATTTCAGTTAATATCTGTATTAAAGTCAGGGATTCATGAGTGATAAATTGTTCACCTTTCTTTCCTGACCTAGGAGATGAACAGAAGAAAGCCTGTGATGATATGTTGTCAAGGTAAAATGACATTGTTTAGAAAAGGGGAATATTTGGAGTTCCTGTTTCAATGAATAACATCACTGGAATGTTCACCCCATCAGGCAGCTCTGGAAAACAAGCTTTCAGAAGGTCACCAGCTTGAGCTTGTAACCTTGCTGCCATTTGTCTGGTAGGATCTCTCTTCATCGTAAACCTGAATGTGTTTATTAGGTTTGCAATGAATAGGGAATCTGAAGAGAATATTAAAATAGCCGCTACTGTGCCAGAAAGAAAATGTTTGTTTCTGCAAGTAGTGGAGCCCACAGAGCTGTTGAAATAGAAGGTCATTTTCAGACTGTGGAACTAAATAGGATGCTCTTGTGAAAGAAGAGAGGAGATGTTAGCAGGGGGAAAATGAACATTGTTTCTGTTACTCCCACAAAGAACCAACCCAAAATGTTTCAATGTTTGCTTTAAAAAAGATTTATTTTTTTTAAACCTATAGTGACTAAAAACTCTGTTCAAATTATTTTTCAGACAGGCAGAAGTTAGTTTTTTTTTCAGATGCAGTGAAGTTGGAGAAAGGCAGAGTAAATGTAGATACCCTTGTCTTATCTATCAAGAGTATTTTGGCATTCACTGAGGCTATTTTTGACTGAGGGTCTTTCTGAATAGGAGGAGATAAGACACCCCACTTGCACTCTGTTTTAGGACTGGAACTTAAAATTGCAGTGGAGAAAACAAGTATAACTGTTGTGCCCAATTTACTTTAATAGGACTCTGAAGTTGCAGAAGTCTGGTCTTGCACTGTTAATGTCAGGAAAAGTCTGAAAGACACTTTGAAAATATTAAGCTGTCAAGGAGAAAAAGAGGTTGTATGTTTTATTTGCTTATCTGTTCATATCTATTTATATTATTTCTGAGAATGCAGGAAAAGTAGTTCTCCAGCTAAGAATGGTGGATTTTAAATTGATACCTTTAGAGTAAAAGGAGGGAAAACAAATGAGCACCCTCCCTTATCCCCACGTAGAGCTATGATGGTGTATTAGCTGGCAGAAGCAACCATGCTTCTGAAGGCAACATCTCACATGTTTATTCTCCTAAAAAACTTTTGAGACCTAACTTCATGTTATCTGCTTTTAAGCAGTGAGCAAGGAAGAACCCTGCCAGGAAATTAAACCAAAGCAAGGTTTTCCTCAAATGTGTTCTAAACTGTATCCTAATTACAGCTCAAGAAGAGAATGGCCAAATGCTGTTCTTGTATACGTCACTGCTTTTTTCTTTTTTTTTCAGACAACAATGGGCCTGTTAGACAAGTTTTCTGTTCTTACGCATGTTTTGTGATTTTTTTTTTTGTTTGTTTTGTTTTGATGTGGTGGTGTTGGTGGTTTTTTTTTCTCCCAAATGTGTCAAGACAGTGAAATTTGACAGGTGCTCAGATCTTCCTCTGAGAAGTTTGGTGCTACACAGTGTTAGGGGATATGTATATCTACATCTGCTGCTGTAGATATATTCAAATTCAAAAAAACTTGGACAAACAACAACAGTTAGACTGTTGCTTTTTTGCATTAGTAACATCTGCAGAAAAAGATAGTAAAGTCAAGATGCATGTTACCTGAATCACTTCTTCATATGCAGGTGAGTAACCTGCTCTTACGTATTTTTTCCCCAGACCCAATTCCACTAGATGTGGATTGATATTCTTGGCAGGGTCCTTTATATACCACTTCCTATCTTGAAACACTTTTTCTGTATGCTTGCTTCTGTCATGTTTTATATTGGTAAATGTGATTGCTTCGTGGGAGAAGCAAGGTTGGAGTTCCACGAACAATGCTGGTAAGGGTGGGCTCTGAAGGTGCTTTCTCTGCTTCCCTGGATATGGGTCATGTAGAATTAGGCAGTCTAACCCACACTCTGTGGAAGATCATCATCAAGCTTCAGTTGTTTTGTGTGGTTTGTTTTTTTTTTTTCTTTGAAATGTAAATGATCAGTGTCTCAACCACTTGAATACTAAACCCAGCAGATCAGAGTTAAGTGGATTCTCTGTAACTAATCTGTCTCCTGAAGGGGGCTGTTTTATTTTTTCACCATATACTACTCTTTTTTTTTTCCACTGTCTCTTGATTGATCATTTTTTCCCCCCCTGTATCTTGATTTATCCTTTCTAAACTTGTGTTGGTGAAACCTGAGTCCTGAAAAAGCTTTTATTTTTTAGTAGGTTTCTGTGGGCACATTATACATAAAGGTCACTCAAACATAGATTTACTCTTTTGCATTTGATCTTGAATGCTGTGTTGGTCCCAGATTTTTATGTAAATGGTGTTAGGATAGTATATTTATTACCAGTGGAAAGACAGCGCAATCAATTTCAAAAAGCAAATGCACTAGATCACACACTTCTGTGACTGAAAATAACAATTCAAATCCTGGGAGTTTCTGAATGGTTTCTGTCCTCACTCTAAGGTAGAATTTCAAATTAGGAGTGTTTCCTAATATTAGGTCCCTGATTTAATGAACTTAAATGTATCTTTCTGAGCTTAAGTCTATTGTTATGTGGTAAATCAGTTAAATTACAATCCTCTATGGAAATATTGACAATATTTCTGAAAATGGTAATGTATTTTAGAAAAGAATTATAAGGTAAGATCACAGGAGCTCTTTTCCTTGTTTTCCCCCAAACTGTGTGTTTGTAACAACTGCCGAGAGAATTGAGATCTGTAGGTCTTTAATAGCCTTTAAACTCTAATCTTTTTGTATGTAAGAGAACCAGCTAGCTAATCTACAGACATTCTAGAACAAATAATGCTTTCTGCTCCCCCCCTCCCTGCAGTGTATTAGCAGCAACCTTTATAGAGGTTGTACACGTTCTTTCTCTTAAAGGTTATTGTGCTAACTTAATTTTTAGATCATTTTCCTCATATTATAAACATACACAATAATTCTATTTGTTTTCTTTGTTCTAAAAATACTGAAATACTAACCACAGTATAAGAAGTGGAAAATACATTACTTCCATCAGCTTCATCCTGTATGTTAAGTCAAATGTTAATGACAATGGATCTTAAGTTACCCATGCCAGCATTTCTTGGCTGTGTACTACTAGTAAGAAAAGGTCTGATTGCTTAGACTGAGCTTTTTTCCTTAAGTTAAGACTATTTCCCTTATTTTACACCTTCCTTTTTAAAATGGGCTGTGTTATCAGTAATGGGAATCTTAATTGAGTTTTCTTTTTACTGCCTGGATAATTTTAAGCATTCTATAATATTGGCTATACTGTTCTGGAGGCTGTTCTGACATGAGGTCTTAAGTAAAATAATTTCTTACATAAAGCAAAATATCCTTCACCATGTACCATGGTTGTCCTTGGATTGCTATATACCTTATAACTCTTGTTGGTGTAATATTTTCTTTCCTTCTGTCACTTTCATGGAGTTCTGTGAAACTGCGGCATACAAACTGTGATGTATTTTTTTAAAATTATTTAAAATTTGAAGTCTATGAAAGCAAGGTTGTGCAATGACTACATAGGTCTGGATATTTAGGCTGCATCCTGGGTCACTTGGCTGTCACTTGTTCCAGTACAGCTCTTTTGGAGTTGCTTCTTAATTTATCCCTCTACACTGTGGGGTGATTTGGAGCTCCCTTGTGCAAGGTTATGCGTCTACACTTGCGCACTTGACAAGGAACACCTAGTGAAGGCAGAAGAAAGGCTGAGAGAGTTGGGGTTGTTCAGCCTGGAGAAGAGAAGGCTCTAGGGAGACCTTAGTACTTTTCAGTACTTCAAGGGAGCCTGTAGGAAAGATGGGGAGAGTCTTTTTAGCAGGGTCTGTTGCAATAGGACAAGTGATAATGGCTTTAAATTAAGAGGGGAGATTTAGGCTAGATATAAGGAAGACTTTTTTTTTTTTTTTTACAATGAGGGTGGTGAAACACCATCACAGGGAGATAGTAGATGCCCCATCCTTGGAAACATCCAAGATCGGGCTGGATGGGGCTCTGAGCATCCTGATGTAGTTGAGGATGTCCCTGCTCATTGCAGGGGATTGGACTAGGTGACATTTAAAGGTCTCTTCTAACCCAAATCATTCTATGATTTGAAGTTGTTCCCTGATGCTACCCACAATGTTCCCTTCAGCCTGGGGTCCTTCCAGGAGTTAAACCAGATATTGAACCTTCAGAATTAATATTTCTCTTTTTTTGAACATTAACTTTTGGTTTACAACTGTGTTTGAAATTCTGAATTTTCCCAGCCGTAATAAAAAACACTTTTTGTCACTTTTATGAAAGCATTGCTCACTTGTCTAGTGATTTTGGTGGAGTATAGACATGCTCACTCCTGCCTTTTCTGTTCTTAATATTCAGTAACACCTCTTTGGGGAAACTCATCCAGTATCTTTTGCTCATCTTCTGTTCATGTACTAATATGAAACTTGCTTAACAAAACTAAGCGAAAATGATGAGGGAAAGCAAAGCATAAAATTATGGTATTTGTACTGTGGTGGCAAATGCAAATCCTCAAGAATATTCACATGTGGAAGACAGTCCTGTAAACACTAACAGTGTTTTATTTTTCTATATTTGATGGCATGTTTCTTTGGAGAAGAACAGAACTAGTACAAAGACTTGGTATTTTTTTGGTAAAATAATTTGGAATAGGAATGTTATTTAAAATAACAGCAAGCATTACAGTAGCCAAATTGGGATGTAGAACTTTGATGGTGCCAGTTGAACAAGATTGTGGTGTGTGTGTGTCTTTTGTTTTTGTTGTTTTTTTATCCAACAGCACAATAGTCTCCTATTGATTTGTAGTCTGGTGCCAGACATTATTACTGTTAAAATATAGTCCATGTAAAAATCAATGCATGCATATTGTAGTACATTAATTACTGTATGTTTTTTTGTTTCCCAGCTAGATACTTACTGATTCCATATTAGGTCTTCAAATGATAAGAATCTAATGAGCCTTCCCTCTCTAATCTGTTATACAATATCTCTATAGATTTACAACTGATTTGCTGACAAACTTAAAATTTTATGGCAGGTTATGCTATAATGGTTGCTTCCCAGTTTTTGAAAGTATTCAGATTCTTCAAAGATTGTAAAAATGTATCCTAGAAACTAATTGCCACAGGATTAGGTAAGTGGAATGTGCATGTACTTGAAATGAGGAGCTATTTAAAATTTTCATTTAAAAAATAATACATTTCTTTATATGTAAAACTGTACATATGCTTTCTCCCTATTCATAGCCTATTATTAACACCCAGGAAGGAGCAGACAGATATACAATTTACTGTTTTTAAGTGAATGGCCTTCCCTTTCAGAGTTTTCTTTGGAGAAATCGGCTTGCATTAAGGTTTGGTTTTTGTACATAGACGTGTAATATTTTTGAAGCACTTAATACTATTTCAAATGGGCCTAAAAAACAGCTCATGAATGTACACAAACAAATGGAAAACATGTATTACAGAAACAACACCCCTTGCTATCATGTGAATAGCTGCCCTCTGTTAAGAACTAAGAAAACGTATTTGCTTAGGATTATAACTGGAGTAAAAACAACTAATCAAAACACATTCCCTGTTTTCTGAAATAGATGTAGATGAAGGTGACTTTTGACTTGGAAATAATTACAATTTAAAAACACTCTACTGCACAGTCCCTAAGCCTGCTGTGTTTAACCTTGGCGAGCAGGTTTTTTTTCTGACTTGAGTGCTTCGAAGCATAGCTCCCAGTACTCTGTATGTGATATCTACAGTATAACCATCACATTTCCCAGTGTGCCTGGGAGAGAAGAAAAGGGTAAGGTAGCAGGGCCTAGTGTGCTCTGTTGCTTGTGTCAAGAGGGAATGGTTTGTCATTTAAAGAGTTCTAGAGCACTGCAAATGCTAATCTAATTAATTCCCTGGTGGAAAGATCAACTGGGTGTCATGCCAAAATAAATCTTGTAAATATATCAAGGAAATTGTAAATTGATGCTTCTCCAAATGGCATGGCAATATGACGCAAACATTGACAAAACCCTTCATACTACTGAAATCATTAACTGTTTAGGGTTTTTTATTTTCTTCGAGACACCTGTGCTTCTGTATACGTATTCTTAAAGTTAGTGAGATGCTCAGTAATGCCTTTGGTGCAAGCAACCTGTTAGTATCTTCCAACAAAAAAAGGTTGTCCTTAGAAACATACTTAGAATGCATAGAACTGATTTCATGGCAGAGTGATGACCAGTTATGCCCCCAAAGTTGATGTTTAACTAATGTGTTGTCTTAAAAAATCAGCAAATGTATTTTCAGGAGTAAAATTTAAATTATTTTTGTTGCATTTCAGTCCTTCAGAGCTATAAAAGAACTGGAATTAATTAATGATGAGCATGTTCTGTGGAAGGCTCTCTGGGCCTAAAAATCTTCCTGTCCCTCCTTGCTCACCAAGGAAACATCGCATGAACATTTCTTCATGCACAGCCTTGAATTTGACCTTGGCAAAACTGACAGGACCTTCATTCCCTCTTCATAAAACTAGACTTGTCATTAAGTCACATAAAGCATTTATACTCTGAAAAATCTCTTAACCAATTCCTGCTCATCTTTTGGTTTTGGTGGTTGTTGGTGGTGTTTTTTAAAGATGTGACACTAGTCCTTCCATATTAGGCATGTAATATGAGATAAATGAGATAAAACTGCTCTATGAAAAGCAGTAAAGAGGGGAAGAGGCTTTAAAGTAGAAGATTTCTATGATTTTGTCATTTCTGGATTATTTTTTAGTCCATAGCTGATATAATTAAGTATATTTTCATATAAAAAAATGAAAAGTCACTTGAAATTTGAAATTGAGAGAACATTTTTTTCACGTAACGTGTCTTGAAAGGCTGAGTTTTTTAAAAATAGCAGATTTTACAAAAACAGTTTAAGAAAGTTTTGCAGGTGAAACAATTTTCTATCCTTCATATAATGGGAGAAACGTGGGAAGCGTTGTGATCATCTGAGTCGTGATTTCTCTGCAGTGCAGTTGAATGTCCTCATGACAAAACCGCAGATCTAGAATGTAAAATTACAGATTAGTTATGCATATTTGGAAAGTGTTTAAAAGATTTGCTAAGCTCTAAATTGTGGTGGAGTTGTTTCAATAATTCAGAATTAATTTACAGAGCTTATGAACGCAAAGTTGATGCAGAGGCCATGATGATGGAGCGCAGATATCTGCAAATGCCACGATACAGGGAAAGCTTCTAGTTTTGACAGTGGATTTAGTTTGAATCTACACTTTTTCCAGCGGTGTGCCATGGGTGGGTGTGTTCGTCTCTATTTCAGATAAATACAGGCACTAAATAGAGATGAACTTATTCTAGGAGTAAAGCTGAAATTCTGTTCTTTTTTCCACCAATGGCAGATAGCAATCTCTTTCTTTGCAGAGGAGAATGAATTTGAAGACAATTTTAGTATCCGATAAGAATGTAGTTGCGTGAATGGTATTAATCCCCCAAAAGAGGAAACTGTTCAATATTTGTCTTTTGAATCCATGAGGACTCTGAGTTTTGAATGATGGCTCACATTGATTGCATTAAACTGAATAAAATTACATCCTCAGTATTGTCTGTCTTCCTCCCTCTGACTTTCACTGACTGTACAAGTGTCAATTAAATTGGAGGCTGTCGGAATATTTTGTAAGCTCCCATTTAAGGAGCAGTAGATGTTGCTGTAGTGAACTGGGCTATTACTTGTTGGTGAGCAACAAAAATGTTAAACTGTGAAGAGTACGTGTATGATTTAAATAAAACAGTCATTTGCAAGCCATACTACAGACATTCACAACTGTTTAATTCTTATTATCTTTACTTTCTAATTCACCATCTTCTTTTAAATTGCAGTGCAAATATTTGGAGGTTTGAATGTATAATGAGATTTCACTCTCAAAAGAATAAGTGCAGTATTCTTCCCATCTGTATGTTCTCTGTGGGACTATATTGTAGATTCCATAATGGACTATAAACCAGGCAATTATGTAATTGGGCATATAATTCAGTCTAAAATGTGTAGCCTGTCAGATAATGCCAACATGCCCACAGCCTCTGCTAGCTAGATCAGGCTGGGCTCTGGAAAGACTGCATAGGCCATGTAGTCACATCTGAGATAGCGCTGAAGGAGTGTAGACAATGGCTACGAGGGGTAGAGGGGAAGATAACTGGGAAAAAGGATTTGACAAACCAATGAGTAGGTGCTTTTGTGGTCCTTTCCTTGTTGAACTTTTCCCAAGTTTAAAAAAAATCCATTTATTTTACTCCCAATCTTTTCCTCCTATGTGATCTCTTACCTTTCTTCCCAACAATGCTACTGCTTTGATATTGCGTGATCAACGGACTTTTGGAAGTGTTTGTCTTGTTACTGTGGTCCATTTTGTCTAGTGCACTATTAATGAAATGGAAGGGGGAGTTCTTACAGGAGTGCTGGTTATTCCAATAGGCATCTACACATTCAAATAATAAAGCATCTGGAAAGTTTCATTTTTTTAACTGGTATTTCAAAGTTGATTGATGTTTATATTCTGTTACTTGCCTGGAAATTGAAAGAGAAATATTTCTAAAGGGTTAGATCTTTTTAAGGTTAATTAAAACAGAATAATTGAGTTCAGCTGATATGAAATGGTTCAGTGTAGCTGGTGATGAAAAGCTAATTCAGGGTTTTATCACTTGATACTTGAAGTTTCAAGAAAATAGCAAACAAAAAATGGGAGGTCAAAAAGCATGTGAAAATGAAGGTATAAACTCTGAAGTAGGTGTTGTAAGCAAGTACTTCTGCATCTTCAGAGTCGTCTCTGGAAGGTTCACGTTACAGAACCTCTCGTGTTTTATGCATTCTGGGGCAAGGATTATTTCCTCTGCTTGTCTTAAAAAAAAAAATCTTGTAAATATCGTATTTCCCCACATTTTTATGTCTGTTTTATTGTTGGTGGGTGTTTTGTTGCCCCCCTTCTGTTCTCCCCACGGCTAATGTGCTTATCTCTCACTGCGTTGGCAAATAACCGCTCAGCAGGCAAATGCCTAATGCAAGAATGCTGCAGAAGTTTGTGCTGATGACTTGGGACTCTGCAGGAAAGAATTTCCTTTGCTGTCTCTGCTCAGTGGCAATTGATAGGCTGCCTCAGAGATGAATGACACTTTCCTGTGTTGTTACGGGTGAGGTTTCGGTGAGGTTCTGTTGCGATGTGAAAATGATAATCTGTAACTCTTTGCATAAGAAGAAAACAAGAATTTCGTCTCTTGCTCTATAGGGTAGATGCTGCATAGTTCTTGTTTCATAATTTGACAGATGAACTCTCAGGCTTCATGGAAGCCTAAAATAACAACAGGCTGCAGATGAAGAGCATGTGTGGGCTTTGTGACCTCCTCGTTACACTCTTTGTTGAGGACAGGTAAGATTAAGTGACCGGTGTGGGACAAAGCAGTAGACATCATTTACACCTTCTGCTGAGGCTGGAGGACTATCTATTTGATCACTTCAGAGGAGAGTGAAGAAGAGAGACTTTCCCAGATTGGGATGAAGTAATTCACTCTCTTGGATTAGCATCTTGCTACAGCAAAGCTTAAAGGGGGGTAAAGAAGTAGTAAATTAGCCTGTATTTATATTGGATTTATGTATTTAACACAGTAATATATACCTCGAAAGAACACTGTCCTCTTATGGAGTATGTCTTGCTATCAATAATTAGTATTATCAATGTCAGAATTTTGTTATTAATGTAAGTTTTGTTGTATTTGGTCATTGAGGCACAAAATATTTCCAAACTCGTGCTATCTTTGGATTTATCCCTGTTCTCAAATTGCATGGTTCTTCCAGTGGTGCCTGAGGCTTGCTGGGTTAAATGATGTCTGAGGAATGCTTTAGCGTTCGCTGCTTGACTGCTTTATGTGGAATTAAATGTGCTTAATGATACAGTAATATGGATAGTGATGAACAAAATATAACTGCAGTGTACAACTGATTAAATTACTGTGTTTTTCTTAAGATAAACTTCTACATCAAGATTTATGAGTTGATTAATGTTAGTCACATGTGAAAGCTGGTCCGAATTGGATTCTGAAATCCAACAGAGGTTATACTTGGAGAATTCTTGTACGTCTGAGGGTATGATGAGTCAGGGATATGATGTTTGAGATCTTCAGTAAGATGTGATGCAAGTATGTGGATATGGAAAAGTTTGAATTCCACTTCTTTTCCTCCCTCTGAAACATTTAAGAAGGTTGCAAATATTGCCACTGTTAAGTTATGTGTGTGTCATAAGATGTGCACTATTGATGCTCTTACAAAGACAAGTGTGGCCAGTTTATATAGTTCAGGAATTGTACCAAGGATATTAAGATCATTCAGGTGTTGTATGTTCCTGACCTTAATAAACACATGACAGGTTTTATTATCTGAAGTTTCAAACCCTGGTGTGTGGAAGAAGGGATGGCGATAAGTGAGGCAGAAAGGGGAAACGGGTGAGCTATTGCTTGTTTGGTTTGCTTATTTGTTACAACACTACTCAAGCATAATTTTCTTCATGGCCTTTTAAATTATTTGGTACTTGATGTACTTCATTTGAGAGTGTGTCTTTAGCCTTGAGATTTAAAGTGGTCATTGCAAAAGAATATTGATGTGCAGGCAGTTAATAGATCTTGATTCCATTGAAACTCTGCGGGGAAGATCAGTCATTTTTTGACGCCCACTGCATTGTGACAGTCAAGTTTTTACTGGCTAAACTAAAACTATTTTTTTTAAAGCAGCTGAAACTTGTTATGTGTCAACTTCTATTTTCTTTTTTTTGTGTAAGTTCTACTGAACAACAAGTTTTAGTTCTGCTAATGCCCAGTGCTACTGTATTTTGTTTTGTAAATCACTTTATTGGAATCTATAGAAAAGCCTATTAAATGAGTGAGATTATTTTTTCCTCATGAGTGTTCTGTGGATTGATTCTACCTTTTAGAACTCTCCAAATTTTCATTGAATATACCCACATAATTCTCGATTATATCTTTCTTGCATGCGATTTATTTCAGACATTCCCAATATTAACATAGGTACAGACAGTTATGACCTGGCTAACTCAGGGAAAGGAATGAATATGTGATAATTTACCTTTCAAAAGTGTCTTCCGTTCACATCTTAAAGCTTACGCTAATAACTTCCTCTTTCAGGAACGATGAAGTATTCTTTCTGTACAGATTTTATTTCCTAAGAAAAACTTTCCAGTTCTAAAGCTTATAGAATTCCCATTGGTCTATACACTGATAACAATGAGTATAGTTTCCTTTCAGTTTTAATGTCATTTCTGCAATAAGCTATGTATATGTGTTCCTGTTTAATGGCTTTTTTTCTGAAGCTCACATGAAAAAGATCTTTTGAGTGCAGAATCTGTTTGCCAGGTTCCATCGAGATGGAAATTTCACTGGAGTTATGAACCCCTAGATACAGAGACCTATTAGGAAAATGCTGAAAAACATATTGCAAATATAATTCCTTAGTAAAATGTTGTGAATATCCTACATGCTGCTACGTGTTCTTCTTGTCATTTGTGCAAATACAGTATGCAAGAGGGAAAAGAAATCTGTCACTGTGAGACATTACTTCCAAGAAACTGCAATAACTAACCCTTTTCAACAATTTGTTTCTGGGAAGAAATTAAAGTTGCTGTTTATTCAGCTCCACTGTGTTAGTGAGTGGAACACGCACTTAAAATAAATCTGAGCCCCCTAAGTTTGACATCATAGTTTTAGAACATCATGAGGACAGCAAAGGCCTCACTTTAATTGGATTGTGTTGGAAAAGGCTGCCACAAGACACTCTGGATGAGATTCCCAACAGCCCTAAACATGCTATAATTCTTCTCCCAGAGTGGGTGATTTTGTTACCATTTTCTTTAAAGCAGAACGTAAGAGATCTGGATTCATACAGGTTTTCCGGTATAAATAAGATCAATCTTGCTCTATTTTTTTTTTCCTTAACATATCTGTCTTGACATAATACAACTTCTGCTGTTTTAAAGTCACTGAGAGGGTGGATCTGCCTTGTATCTTGAACTCACATTGTCTCTTCATGATAGAAACTTAAAAAAAACAAGTTTTAGTGCTGGTCTTATTTCCAGAGTAGTGACACATCTATTTTGTTGGGGTTTTTTTCAGTGAAAATACCTATCATAAAAGGTGAACTGGATAATTACATGTTCAATTCCAGTGTCAACCTGATAAGCTAGCTTCACCTGGGCTGTACTATGTATTCCATAAGATGCCTGACTGTTTCTGAGAGTGCAGCCAAAATTATTTAGTTCTGGTCTGTGCCTTTTGTTCTTCAGGATTGACTTTTCTGCTGTTTGTGGGTAACTGTGATATGACCTTTAATATTGTACATACCTCCATGGGATTCTTTCATGAGACTAACATTGCAGGCTTTTGTGGGACCTAACTTTGGACAAGCTATCCCCTACACCACTTTCTATTAAATTCTCCTATTTTTTCCATGAGTCCTTTTAAACTGTTGAGTAACTTCATAATAACACCAGTTTTGTCAGCCACAGAAAACATATGGTAGTAGTTGTCTTTCAGAAGGAGTTGAGCTCCACTGGTAACACATCACATTTGTGCCTTTTTAGTTCTGTTTTATAATTACAAATCCAACTGATACTATGAACAAATGGGTCTCCGATTCCAGAGTTTCTTAAATCTTCAGACTCTGCTGAGGATGGCTACAGGCTCATTACTTTATTCTTCACATACTGAAAGTGCTTCTTGACAACTTAAAATGACAATAGGGTCATAGCTATGTCTTTATTTGGCTATTATATTTCCAAAATCAACCGAAGTTTTACATCAAATATAAGAAATCAGTGAAAATTTGAACCTGTTTGGTGTGGTTTTAACTTTAGTAGTGTATTTTGAACAAGTTTATGCAGAATGTCTGTGCATATTTTTTAAGCAGTAAGATGGTCCTGAGAAACTAGATTACTGAAACTTCTGGGGGGCTGAAAGATTTATGTTTTGCCATTTAAGGGTTTAAAATTCAGATGGCTTGCCCCATTGATAAAGTCAGCCACAGTGGAGTGCTGAGATTCTAAGCATCCTAAGCTAGCTTCTTGGGATAGGAGAAACACAAGTCTGAGGATGACTTTAAATTTAACTAATAATTTTGAGGACATCTGCTGTATCAAAATGATATTGGCATTTTCTAGTATGTTGCAAAGCTTTGATAAAACTACTGTTGTTACTAAAACTGTAGTCACCTGTATAAATACTGAGCTGAAACCATGAAGCAGTGCAACCTCTTTGTATCAGAGTTTAGCTCAAGTTTTGAGGAGAAATAAATACAAATAGCTCATGGAAGAAAGTTGAAAGATGAAAAATAAGGCCTTTATGCCTATAGACCTCAACTAAGTCCCTAGCTCTGTGCTAGGTGCTATACAAAACCAGATTAAGAGATTGTCCCTCCTAAAAACAACCAGAAAACTGCTCAACACCCCACCCCAGCAACAGCCTCCCCACAACCTGTCAAAAAAAACCCCAAACCAAACAACAAACCAAAAGACCAAACACTGAACTGACAAAAACCCCGACCAGTACCTGTTATAAACTCATCATTTATGAATGCCGCCTTTCCTCTGTGGTGGGAGGAAAATGGAGGTGGTGCAATGTAAAGACCTGGGTCAAAATGAGGATTAATTAATAAGCCTGAGTCTGAATTTAGTACCCTATTCACTATAGTGCAATGCCTTTTAAACAAATGAAGGGAGAGAGCGATCAAACAGTGACAGACTTCAGATCACAAGTCCATTAATTACGGAATCTAAAGAATAGATAAAATAAACTTGAAGATGCACTGAATGGTGTACGCCATTGTGTGGGTACCATGCAAATTACCTTGGATCCCGTGTGGGCTTTTTTTGAAGAAGAAAAATAATGAATACACTTTAGAAAGGTAATGACATGCCTATATATCACTGAAACAGGAGGCAGAGCACAAAACAAATTAATGATTATTTGTAAACCTAATAAGGGAATGTCAAGGACAGCTAGTGCACCAGACAGTACATGAATGTGAATGATAAAAGGGAAAGCAAACAGCCACTAAAAAAACTACAGGAGAGTTACTGTGTTATTAAAACCAAGTACAAAGAGGGTTTATGATTAACAGAAAGACTAACCACTCTGTTTTTCCTAATATCCAGAGATGTTTGTGAAAAACTTTAATGATGTAATTCTCTACTGTCAAATAAGGACCTTTTTAGCAGGTGAAAGTATGGAAAGAGAAAAATAGGTTCTAAACAACAACAAAAAGTATTTTGTGAACCTCGGTGGCTTGTGTAACTGTGAGTATAGAACTACTCTATCTGTACACAAAACTTTTTTTTAATATGGAAAAAATAATTCAGAATACTAACCTTAAGCTGAGCCTAGTTTGAAGGGACTTTTTTGAGCAATGGCTTAGACGTTGGTTTGAAATTAAAAATATAGGTATTTCCTTTTTCCTTTGGAGAAAATACTGTATGTTTTGCTACTGCATACTGTAGAGTGTCTCTGATACCACATATCTCAAGGTTCTTGGAAGAAGAAAAGAATGACCTGTGGTCACCTAGGCTGGACAATCCTGTGTATCCTTTATCCCCTGTGTTTCTCAAACTCCTACGTTACTGTGGATTCTTGCCTTTGGAATGTGTCCCAAAGAAATGCTTTTGTATTGGGAAAAACTATGTTTCTTTGCAACTGTAACCTTCCGAAGGAATGGACCGATTTTTACAAGGCATTCTAGAATAATATAAGAAGAAAATAGTGTTTGAGTGCTACACTTTGTCCTCACCAGGGAAGAACATTTTGTGTTTTCCCTCATTTAAAAACATGACATTTGTAAACTTTATATCTTATGCTGTAATATAAATCTTTAATAATGAGGTAAGAGAATTGTTGCAATTTGTCTGTCTTCAGTGCCCAGTTTCAACTGACTCTAGTTATAGCCTAATGAAATTCAAATAGCTGGACTGAAGGTTAGAAGGGGGATGACACATGAGGCTGATATTAATAATGTATGTGAGCAAATAGACTTGCAGTAGCACTTCCAACGGTGTGGAACAAGTTACATAGAGAGGTCTGTCTCAGTATGACCTGCGCTAGAAAACAGGATTGAAACTCAAGATTTGCTGTTTCAAAACGCAGCTTTCCTGTCTGAGCTCCTGTCCAATAAAAGCCATCCCCCGCTGTGCAGCAAATGCCCACATCATTTCATAACAATCTGGCCAAATAAGCAGTTGCAGATTTTTCCCCCTTCTGAAGCTGTCAACCTTATCAAATGTGATGTGACACTGAATTAGTATCTATGCTTGATCGCTCCTCACAGTGGAAGTAACAAGTTTTGGTGCTGGTTTGGTGACAAAGCACTAGCGAAGTACGTGAGCTAAATTACCCCGTGTGCTAGAAGACATGAAACTGCCTTATGTTTTGTGCTTCCCTAACAAGTAGAAAAATCTTTGTAATTCCATTAATTGGGTATAGATTTCTGCCTGGCTAAATGGTATGAAGTACAGTATCAAGGCTATGTTGCTGTAGATTCTTGTGTTTAACAACACTGGATTCTTTTTGAGTCATGGTGTCTAGCTTCCTGCATTGTTCATCCTAAAGGCTGTCAACAACCTGAAAGGAAGATAATCTTGTCTGTCATCCTCTCTTGAAAATCCAAGAAAAATGAATGCATCAGATAATGCCTGTGTCTTACATGATTGTTTTTGTGTCAGGTTCTGGATCCACCCATGCTATTTTCTGACGCAGGCTGGTTGCTTGAATATTTGGCTGAGGATTCGTTGATAAGACGGTCTTCAAATCTTCTTGAACTCCCTCCTCTGCCCAGGATGCCTACCCCTCTACCTCCACTCAGGATTTGTTGGTGTAAATTTTTCTTCTAAACACCTGACAACTATCTTATAGTGAATTAAGATAAGATGGTAATTTGGGAAGTCCTGAATTAATGAGCACACTTTAAATTTTGATAAAGTGCTTCAATGATTCAGAAAAAGTTGGATTTTCCCAAGACAAACCTAGAAGTTAAGGGATGATTTTTATTGATGGGCAACCTTTTATCAACCAGCTTCAATGGCTGCAAGACTTTATCACTGCCTTGCTTTATCACTTTCTAACACAGATAACACTTGAACAGGGTATTTATTCGCTGCTGTCAACTGGGATCCATCAGATTTAGATGCAAGTAGTTGATCTGATAGTAAACACAGCCTGTCTTTGTTTATATGGAAAAAAAAATAATCTTCCAGTGCAGCATTCTCCCAAAAGCTTTATCAGTTTTCTATGTTGTTCAGTGAATTTATGAAGTCTCTCTTCATACATCATCCTCCTGACTCAGCAGTAGCTGCAGTAGCGATGAATATTGTCATACCAGAATGGAGTCCTCTTCTGCTTCGATCTGAGGAGAGTCTTGTGCTATGTGACAACTTTCTTGGCGACCAAAAGAGCAAGAATTATAATCTCTTACACTTTTAGCTATGTAACTTCTTCAGAAGTACTTGGTGTCCCTGGAAAGAGTTAGAGGGAGATTACCTGTCTCTCACAGCAGAAAGCATTGCAAGTGTGAAATTTGTGGTGTTTCCTCAGTGACTTTATTGGCTATTCAACAGCAACTGCACGCTGCATGCTCCCATGGCTGTAAATAATCTTTCTCAAAAAGTAAAAGTTAGTTTTTCAATTTCCCTGCACTCTTCAAGTGCTTTATTATTGCATAAGATTTTCTGGAGTGGTAACAGCATCTTATAACAAGTAGCTTAGTCTGCTTTGTGTACTGCTATTCTCAGGTACCTCAAGGGACTTAGGGCAGTTTTTTGGTAGCTAAGCCACCATTGAAGGAAAGGAGGCTGGTCAGTCTTTCTCTTTGTCTCATCCCTGTATTTATAGCTAATTTAATCCAGGAAAGGTGGTAGCTGATTTGCCCAAAGGTAAAAAGCAAGTAGGGGGCAGCATTCAGAGTTGCTCAGTCCACTAACAAGCAGTCTTCATTTAAAGACATACATGTCCCCATGGTCTGTCTTTATGGGCTTCTGCTAGCAGACTTCAGCACATTCCTTGCCCTCTGGGGAAGTACGAATAGGCAGCTATGTCACTGCAGTTAGCATGATGTTGTGCTGAGATCATAAATCCTGCTGAGAGAAAGCCTTTAGTGCTCAAGTGAAGCAATTCTCTAGCTATCAGTATCCAGATTTTGGGAGTCCTACTGGCTTGCATCCAAGCCCAGCACATGTACAGAGCAAGTGGATTAGCCAACAGAGCATTACAGGGTCTGATGTTGGCTTTGCTTGCCTGAGAGAGCTGTTGCAGGGATTGTTTGGCAGCAGCTCTGGGTCAGCAATAGCTCCTTGGTATCAGATGTTACTTGCAGGGATGAGGAGCAATGCTCACCTGGGATGTGGGAGATACAGGAACCTTTAGATTTCAGGGGCTTCTGAACCATTCTGCACTACACTAGTCACTCTTGATGTTATACTCTTTCTTTATTGACTTGCATCATTACTCTTTTTGTTGTTGTTGTTGTTGTCTTGCTTTTATTGCTTAAGTCCTGCCTTTGTGCTCATGGACAAGAAAAAAAAAATCAATTCTTAATGTAAACTTTGATAAACTGAGAAGGCAGCCCTCGGATGTAACTCTCAAAGTATGTCTTTAAAGATTTCTCTTCCACTGCCCTGCTGCTGTCCTTGCTCTGCAAGCTTATTCTGTTGCTGAGGCTAAAGCCTCATTATCTCTAAGGAGTGAGTTTCAGAGTTTATGATAAATAGTTCTGTGAAACCCTCAGTTCAGTAATAATCCAAAAAGAAAGCAGAGTGTTAGGAGTTGTTGGGAAAAGAACAGAACATCATGTATTAAACTCTGTGTTTGCCTACATCTTGTTGAATACTGTATGTAGTGCAGGCTCCTGACATTTCAAAAAGGGTATCGTACATCTGGAATAGTACATCAGAGGAGGACAGCAATACACTTTAAAGCTAGGGGATAGTTTTTGTTTGAGGAACAACTAAGTGTGGAAACGCAGAGTTTCTCAGCTGGAAAGAGTTGATAGATGGAGGGTAATGTAATCTAAATCTTCAAAATAAGGGGATTTCAAGAGGGAAGTGTGAAACAAAAGGAGTTGAATGAGTAAAAAAGCACCTGCTTAACATACTGCCCTGAGGAAGAATGAGCAGGGAGCAGAGAAGGCTTTGCCTGTCCTTCCTTCAGGAAGAAGCCTCAGCTGGGGAAATGCCAAGCAGTGGGAGAGGGCCCCCATGGTGTCTCTCCCTTCCTACAGCTTTTGGGGCAGCTGTTGGGCTGTGGAGTCCAGGGTGAGAGCAGCAGCCTCCAGTGCTGGGGCAGAGCTGGGACTCCAGTGCCTGGCCCTGGGGTCATCCCGCTACCATCTCCTTGCAGGGAAATTAGGGGTGCTTGGGAAGCTGTCCTGGGGCAGAAACTCCTGTTACTGCTGCAGCCTGACTGCAGATCTTAGTGGGCCTTGGCTCTTTTCCGCTGGCTGCATGAAAAAAAAACTAACAAAGGAATACAACAATTAGTTATGGGCTCAGAGCTTGTTTTTGAATCCACAATCAATTTTTTCTTTTAGCTTCATTTAAGAAAACTTTTTTCCACATGTAATGTTTTGGTTTTTTTTTTCAATAGAGAAGAAAAACTGGAACGCTCAATGATTACTTTTTCTTTTTTGGTAGCATTTTGTTACATAAAGGGAATTATGATATAATGCTTGCAGGCTGACATTTAAAAAAAAAAGTTAGTTTATTCGTTAAAAAAGGAAACCAAGTACATATTGGCAAAACCAGCAAAATTTAAATTGGGTTAACTAGTTACTATAGCCCCAGGCTTCAGCATCAACTAGTTTGATAATTACTTTCCTCCTTGTCAGAAATGGAGAAATGCTAAAGGCAAACTCTATACCATGTAACACACATGCGTGAGTTCTGCATTTGTACTTGTTCACATGCTGACAGTGTGCTCCAGAAAAATTAATGATGCCAAACTCTAATAGCCAATGTCTTTTAAAGAGTGCTATTAAATAAGGCGAGTCAGCCTTGAGAGTATTTTGTTTGTTTAAGTGTGGGGGTGCAGGAAGCAAAACTGATTTGGGTTATGTTTTAAAATTTTCCTCTGGGCTTCAGAAGAACAATGCTGGGAAACTAGTTTTTCCACTCTCGGCTCCTCTGCACTAAATTAAACTCTTTTTTTGGTTTCAGAGTGCATACAACAACCATGTCTTATATTTACCTTTGTAACCCGCTAAGCTAGTTTCAACATATCCCAGTTCTGTTCTTTTCCACAGCAAATACAGCCCATGCCATCCTCCAAGTCTACCTGGTAACTTGGATTTCCACGAACATTTCTAGTTAAAGATCTTCTTGCTCACTGCAGAGGGATTGGACTAGGTGACTTTTAAAGGTCCCTTCCAACTTCAAACGATCTATGATTCTAAGTAAATTAGAAGTATTTTTTCTCCACTCTAACCACCTTTGAAAGAAGACAGTGCTTTGTTTGAAAATAAGCAAATGATAGAAACAAAACTGGATAATAATGATTCCTGTTGATGTGGAACTGTTGGAATCACCAAGATGTTACAGTATTTATCTTCAGCCTTGGATTCCTGTTAAAAGTCCTTGTAAAGAAATCCTGTTGCGCTACTGAGACCCAGTGCATTGCGTGAGGTTTTTTTAACAGGACTTGTTTTCAGTAAAAGTTTTCAGTAAAACCAAAATTACATTGAAATTGCTTGCAGAAAAAGATTTGTAATATTCATACTGTGTAAGGCTGGAGATCACGCAATGTTGTGCCGTGTCAAAAGATAACAGAGTTTTCGCCCAAGGCTTGCACGGCAGAGGCAAGACAGAACAGACTCGGGGCTGGGTGTGACTGGCAGCACGCTTCTTGGGAAAGGGTGGCAGTTCCTGAACCAGTGAGTCACATATACTACTTATAAATGATTTTTAAAAGGTTACTTCATTCATTAATAAGTATAATCACTTAATAACCAGGTAGTCAAAGCTGATCTGTTTATGCCTCTGAAATAAAAAAATTGCATGCTGTGACATACCTGTCTGTAGCTAGGAAATGCTTGTGTTTCACACTGTTTGTTTTACTAGATCTGAAAGATGGTTTGATTGAAACTATGGTAATTTAGTTTGTGGTACTAGTTATTAATAAGGAACTAAAATAATATTACTAATTACAGACTAAGAAAATGACATTAGGATCCAAAATAGGGATCAGAGTTCAGGAAAGGCTATAACTTGAGTCTGGTATATCCTGAAAATTAATATGCTGTCATGGCAAGAATTTTTTTTTTAGCTCAAGCAGTAGAAGATTTAAATTTTATCTTGGTCATAAACTCACAAACTGTGTTGAGGAGGAGTGGAGGGAGAATCTCCTGTATGGCTGGTCTGAAATCAAGTTTATGGAGATAAATTCACAAGTGGCGAGTATGGCTGTTTACACATACATGTGTATGTGCTCTCTGTAAATTTGGGTGAGGGAATCAAAGTTAGTTTGTGCTTTATCCATTTCTACTGTATGTAAAAGCAGGTATTTAACACATAGTTCAAAGATTCCTGTGGACAGCCTAGGTGAAGTTTGGTAAGATGATTCCCTCTGTTTACTTGTTAAAAGAGACAAAGGCTGTGAAGAGAGTGGCCTGAAAAATGGCTTGAGGGAGATTCGCCAGAACAACCTTTTTTTTTCCCTCTAAGTAGGACGTAACATATTAGAGTATTGGATGACTTACACAATATAGAAGTTTGTTCAGTTAAAATGTACTATTGAAACTTAAAGATGGAACAGATGAAATGATGCTCATACCAAATCTTTTCATTATCTAGATGTGAATAATAATGCAACTTTTGCTCAGTCACACTCATTAAGGAAGAAGGTTTAAACAAAAATAAATCCTTCAAAGTATATGTCATTTGACTAAATTAATTCAGAGCTGGGAAACACACACATTGAACTATGTTTCTTCCTCTACCATGACTGACCTTACCATTTTGTACTACTGGGTTTTTATGAAACCAAGTGGACCTATTTATTATTTCAAATGTGTGTAGCTTGTCTACCTTGCCAGTGAGATAACTTGAGTCACACAGTGAATGTACAGGAACAAAAAAAAAAGTGCATTTGATCATTCTGTGCAGAAATAATATCCCTCAAACAATCCACTTATGTCAAATCAAGTTCTAGAAGTGTCCTGAATAATTTCAAGGGACGGTGGTAGTAGTGGAAAGATTATTTTCTGATATGTTTTGAACACCTACCAGTTTAAGCAGCTGATTTCCAACATGGAACTGTGTTAAGCATCTAAACTTCTTATATGTGGAGAGCTGGAAGTCTCCAGTTGCAATACTGGGTCAGTGTGTGTCGTGTAAACAATTGTACTGGTTTCACTGGGACAGAATCATAGACTGGCCATGGTCTGCAGGCCATTAGCAGTTTGGAGTCAGCCAGGGCAGCTGACCCGAGCTGGCTACAGGTGTCTCCCATCCCAGAAACATCATGCTCAGTATAAAGGGGGAAGTTTGTTGAGGATGAGGGAGTCTGCTGCTTGGGCTCCTCCTGATACTGCTCCTTTTTCTGCTCCTGAGGACTGCCTTCCTAGTTGTCGTGATCACTGCACTTTCACCAGGCCGAGTATAACTTTGTGTCCTTTATACTGGCATAGGGATTAGTTTGGTTATTTCATTAAATGTGTTTTCTTTTCAGTCAATGAGTCTCCTCTCCTTTTCCTGTTTCCCCTGTGATTTAGGAGTGCAACCGTATGCTCCCTTTCTTCTTTTCCACCCTTTTCCCTGCTTAGTACACCAAACATGGCTCACTGCTTTGCACACTTCTATAGAATATGAAATGAAGGTGAAATTTAGTTGTGATGGGAGTTTATTTGTTTTTGACTTCTAAACTATGTTGCTGAGATAGTCTGGTATTTTCTAGCTCTTGATTTTAATTTTGTTATGAATAGTAGGACACCATCAAAGATTAATTGGGCCAAATACACATTACTTTCCTTTCCCAGGGAAGTGTCCTGATTATTAAATATAGGCCTGGTTTCTCCATTTCCTTCTGCAAAGATTACCTATTAATATTATTGAAATTATTTATTCAATATTAAATGTTTGTTTTGGGATGCAGACCTACATAGCTACCAAATGACAAACTGGTTAGAGCTTTCTCCCTCTAGCCTATTGCTTCTTTAATTATTATTAGACTTTATAATAGCTTTAATAAGAGGGTTAGAGAATAATTATATCTTGATGTCCATTGTTCAGTTTTTATGATGACTGCCCAGGCTGAGGGTCATCTTTATTTTGGTTTCCTCTAGCAGAGGTTAATTGTGAGTCTACAGTATCAGGATGAAAGTGTTTCTTGTGTGTTTTGTTTTTTTTGTTTGTGTTTGTTTGGTTTGTTGTGTTGTTTTTTTTTTTTCAGCCATGTCCTTCTTGAGAGAAAACCATGGGTGAAAAATCTGTCAAATAGGATTTCTTAAGAGCAAGGTGGAGAAATTAGGCCTGGCTTGTGCCTAACAGAAGAACAGATGAAAGGCAGCTCAGATCTGGAAAGATGGAAGTACTTCTGGCTACATGTAAAGGAAACTGCAGGCACCTAAGACTTTTTGCTATAAAAGGCTAAGGCACAATTACAGTTAGAGTTTTTTTCCAACTAAGAAATGGTCAAATGGTGCAGAGATGTAGTCTGCTTTATTTGATATGTATATTAACTTAAGCCTAAAGCTTTTATTTTTTTCTCTCTGGCCATTTTGCATCCTGAAACAAAGGCTAATCTGTGACTCTTTGAGTGCTCCAGCTCAAGTGATCACTTTCTGAGATATCGTAAGCTTACTGCTGGATGAGAAAGTAGTTTATGCATTTTTTTTTTTTTGGCATGGTCCATCTGATCTGTCCAAGCTTCTGACCTATCAAGTAAATGTTTTACTTTACTATGTCATTGCCTTATGCAGGTATACTTGAACATCACTGTATAAAAACGTAGAGTTATTGCAGATTGTTCATAATATAGATGACACTTTCTAGATTTTTTTGGTGGCTCCTTGCAGAGTTTTTGAGGAAATGACTTTTCTGATTCATCTTTCTCTTCAAACATCACTAATGAGACTGAAAACGCCCAACACAGTAGATACACAAAATCTGAATGAAATTTCAATTTCACTTAAGAGATCTGTTACCCTAACAGTGACTGTTATTACAAAAATTAAGTCTGTCCAAGTATAGGAATTATAGAAGTTATAAATTTTACCTGTCCCTTAATATCTTACCTTCGAGAGAAACAAATTCATTTTTTTGATCCAGAACACATGCTGTTTTATTAGTGTACAAGAAATTGTTGGGTTACATGATTATTTTCAATTCAGTTTAATGAATGGAATTAATCTAGATTCTGGTTTTAGGTGGTTGAGTTAATAGTGCCATGAAATGCTTCTGTTACGGTGCTATTTGTTGTATCAGGTAAACAAAGTTTAAAATGAAAGAAGCAAAAGTGTTTCTTCTTCATTCCTCTCTGTGAGCAGAATAACTTCTCCCTGGTTGTAACATATGCAGAATAGCTTACATTTCTCTTGTAATTGCTAAAGCTTTCAAATACACTATGTTAAAATGTGTTCTAAAATTTTGCAACATATCCTGGAAAATATTTCATTACAGTGTGGTTACAAAATACTACTCACAGTAAAGGGAGTGTTCTTGCTTGAGATTATGCAGGATTTATTTACTAAGCACTACGTGTTCTGTTACATAGGCATAGAAAATGACCAATAACCCACAACAAATACTATTTGGGAAGGAAGTGGTTCCAAGTAAGGATTTCCTCTGGGCGTTTTTGTGTCTTTTTGGTTTCTGCTGTTTTGTTGTGAGCAGGTGGTAGTGGAAAGATGTTTCTTGTGGATTCAGAGGGAACTTTTTTGCCTCAGAGTCTCTAAGCCACCAAATAAAGAAGCAGCTTGTGATGAACCAGCTTTGAAAGTTGTTTCACTTCTTTAGTCATATTTAAATGAGACAAAATTAATTTTTGCAGTGTAACCAATTGTTGACATAAATATCTCTTCAGGGTTTGTTTACTTCATGCACAATGGAAAAGAAGAGTTTTGGAGGGAATATGTTCACTTCCCTTGGATATGAGTCGTGATCTTAAGGGTCAGAAGACTACACTAGTAGAGAACACTCTTTGCAGATCAGTCTCTCCAGAAAATGCACTGAAGATAATCTTAGACTTGGCAGAACACATTGCCCCTTCCTGTATTAAAAAGCAATATATTCCTTCTTTGAAAAATTCTGAGCAACAAAAACTTGATTTAAGGAACATATAAATTTGAATCTCAGGAGGTAACTGCATAACCATGTAGAAATGGGATAAATATATGAGGTTTGGATTGAATAACATCTGTTGTGTCCTGTAAGAAAATACAGTTGCTTCTATATTCACTTAACAGTGACAATTGATTGGAGTTTTTCTTTTCCTTCCTTTGCTGTGCAAGAATGAAATTTCAGCCTCTGCTAGATGGATTTTCCCACAGTTGTTACCAACTTGCAAAACATCTCTGTGTTGTTGCTGCAGCTGTGGGTGTCCTATGGCAGGCTGGCTTAGACCTCAGTGCAACCCGTTGGTTCAGTTTTTCGTGAGCATCTGAGAAAGGACCAGAAGCAGTTGCATGTACTTTCTTTTTGCTTTTCCTGCTTTTGGAAAATTCTGATGCATGAACGAGCGTCTCCAGAAGTGTCCCTTCCTCAAGTAAGCTGTTGATAGAGAGGTTCTGTTTTTTTACGAATGACCTATAATGTGAGCTAATCACTTTGTCAGAGATCTTTTCATAGTGAAGCCAGAAAGATATAGCCCTAAAGCAAATAATTTTACATTTTGCTGCTGCATTTGTTCCCTTTACATCCTCTCTCTCCCAGCAGAGAAGATCATATTATGTATTTTTTTTCCTTACTGCTGTCATGAGCTGAAAAAAGTGGCCAAAAGACATGCAAATGAGAGAAAGAAAAGCTTTTCAGTGTTCCACAAACTCTGCAGAATTATTCTGCTGTAACTTGGGTAGTTGAACTGGGGGAAGGAAGCAGTGATTCAGAGAGAGATGTGGCAGAGGCATATTCTTGTAGGTGCTGCTACTTCCATTCCTTTCCCACCCCTATCAGAGGGATGAAGCTCAACTTTATGCTTCACATGAGAAGATAAAGTGATACTGAACAGCCTCGTTTAATGGCACATATTTCTCTGACACCACCTAGACTTCATAAACATTGGATTTATTGCCTACTTGGGATTTGTTTCAAATAATAAGGCTGAAAATCATTATGCAATGTCAAATTCTGCCTTGGTTGTGTCATTGTTTAAGGACACAATAAACCTGTAATTATTGCAAGGAGATTTTTGTTATTAGGGAGGGATAATAAGAAACTATTAAATTCTTGTACAAAACTGAGACAAGAAAAGACATTAGTATAAAACCTATCCAGACCATTATGGGACTTTTTTTCCCCCCTTGAAAGATGTTTGCTAGGCAACGCTTATGTCTTTCAGTTACATAGAAATATAAATTTCCAGTGTTTTAGTATTGACACTGAAATGATCAATATCTGATGAATACAGCATTGATTATTATAGGGAACTCAAATTGGCAGGAACTGGTGGAGCATGAATGGATTTTTTTTGTGCTATCATAAACAAGATGTATATCAGTGTCTTTGATCTAATCTCTAAAAATTCCCCCCTCCAACTACATGTGTGTATTATACTATTCCTTTTTTTAACAAAGAAATCCTCTCTCTCCTGTGCATACATAATATTTGAAAAGCAATGATGAACTTTTCAACTGTTCCTGTCTACAGTGCTAATCCTTTGAACTTCACAATTGGCATTTGCTCCTTTTTCTATGCAAAAGTGAAATTAAACACTCTGTCTGCCTTCCAAGTTGTGTTACTGCATGATTTTTCTCACCAGTTTTGTTCTGAGACCTATCAAACTCTGAATAATTTTCTACTTTTATAGTCTATCATATTAACTTTGAAGTGATGGTGCTTGGGTTAACATTGAATTTCAATTCAGTAGCCCATGGTGTAGAAACATTTTTGTGTGGCAGTAACGTAAAAATAATAAACTCTGCCACTTCCTTGCCAATATCAACATAAAGACCTACTGACCAGCTTAAGAGATACTTTAGTGACGTGCCATAAAAGCCTGCACAGCTGAGGAGATGCTACAAAGTGAAGTAGAACAGGAAGGAAATTGGAAATACTTTAGTGATCTGAGTGCATGATACTAAGGTGGTGAAACGAATGTAAAATGCATTAAATGAGGTCTGAGACATGACTTTCTTGAAGCTACTTGATGTGTCAGAAAAGGAGCCTTGTATTTTAAAGAACTTCCAGTTTACCTTTGACACTGCTGCAATAATTTAAAAAAAGATTTTTTTGTCCCTTAAATTGAATATGCTTTCTGCAGAACTTTGTAAATTCTTCAGATGGACTATCTGCATAATGGGAGTGAGGAGGTCCCCCGGTGTCCCTTTTGACAACAAAACAAGATTTACTTGGTATAAATGTTTGGATACTTGAAATTCATTATCCATCTGTAAAGATGGTGGCACAAATCTCTATTGGTAGAGTATACAGGCTGCAGCCAAACCTTTAAAAGGTCTTCTCTGTCAGCGTGAAAGGTTAGTGTGTTCTTCTGCAGTTTTCTACATCTATCTTTTATGATGTCAACTGCCACTGAACTGAGAAAAGATGAAAAAGAGGACATTTCATTAGAGGAAGGGATGGGGTAAGATGGCTGGTGGAGGAAGGTGCAAAAAGTTCACATTTGTATGCAATGAGACTTTAGTATCAAAGGGTCACTGCAACCTTTAAAAGGGGATTTTTAATAGCTCAATGTACTTACGATTCATAGACAAGAGACTTTTCAGCAGTGATCTACTGTTCTCCGGCCAGTTTTCATGCAGACTGAGCAAAAGCAACTCCAGAAGTTAAGCTAATGCATCTACTTAATACACTTGTCTTGGATCTTGACAATATTGGCTTCTTGGCTGCAATGCTGGAGCTGCTTCAGCAGCAGGGCCAGCAGCTATTGGTTTCCTCTGTTGTCACCAGTAGATACCAGTGCAGTGATGTGGAATTACTACCAAATGCTTCAAACAGTGACAAGGGCATCTACTTTGTTCTTCCCTAGGCAGCTGCCCAGAGGCCACTAATCCGTGACGGGAAAGAGGAGGACTTGGCAGTGATTTGACATGTATGGTGACAGAAGGCACATGAACAACTGTTTATTTCCAGAGTCTTCCTGGGTAACTCAACATATCCCTCCTTTCACAAAAATGTAAGCTGGTTACAATCCCGAGTCTCGGGAGAGACAGGAAGCTGCGTATTGATGTTTCTAAGTGCCCCTCTTTACTGTCTTGCTCTCCTTATCGAAAGTAAATATAATTTAAAATTTAAATGATAACATTAGTGAAATCTTCTTAAATTTAATTTGATTCAAATTAAAATAAAATGGCTAAAAGTTTGATTTATATAGAAGAAATGCATAATAAAAAATGTAAACTGCAGAAATCCTCAAGGAGAAGCACCATCATAAGCATCTTTTTGCTGCTCTTCTACCCCTTCTTTCCCAAATGTAATTTGTGCACTCAAATTCTTTAAGAACTCATGCACTTGAAAGAGTGATAGATTCTTCTGTATGCCAAGAACTACAAAAACATGCAATTGCAAATGAAGAAGCTGATATGTAAAGGTTCAATGAGTTCTTCAAAGAACAAATGAAGCTGGTATTAGTCATTACGTGTCATTGCTTATATGTACGGAAGTGGGTGTATCTATATCATGTATATCATTCCTAAATAAATTGATAGTTAGACATATTTAACATGAACAGCTGTTAAGTGCAATATTTATATTTTAGGGTGGTTTTTCCTGGTGAAAATCTGCACATCAGACGTACAAATGTAAGCACAAGATAATCCTCCTTCATCAGAATTAGTCATAATGATTGTGAGGAGATCTGGATTTTTATATTGCTTCTGCCCCTGTTGTGAGTTTCTTATGGATAAGCTGATAGTTTATAGTTTCAGTTTTTGAATATGTCAGGCCAGCATTTTTTTTTTATACCAATGACTAACAGCAGTTGTTCTCTGGTAGCAATTATTTTTATCTTTCACAGCATATAAAGACTTGATGTGCCATTAACTAATCTTCTGAGGTGAAAATGTCTTTGCTTTTGTCTAAGTTTTGAGTATTTTAAAGAAAAATCCTCTAACTGTCCATTAGAATGAAAAAATGTTTTGTCAGCATTCTGGAATGTGTTTTGATTGCCAGTTACTTTATGATTGCATTAATTATTTTAAAGCAAATTTAGAGTTCTGCCTTTCAAACCCTGCTTGCGGGGGGAAAAAAAGCAGGAAGGTCTGGCATGTTTTTAATGTGACTAAAGCTATCATTCATTCTTCCTCCGGCTTAGGCTAGTGATTTGGAGCTAGCTCCATCACAGATATAAGATGTTGTACATAAAAGTTCATCTATGTGATAGGCTAGGACTGTGAGCAAATAATTCATGCTGGGTATTGATGATCTGAGTGTTTAATTGGGCCAAATAAAATTACTTTTTAAGCAACATATAAAGAAATCATGCTCCTATTAGTTGAAATTTTAAAAATAGTTATATTATTTCGTTAAAAAATATTATTCTGTTTCAATATATTTTCAAAGCCTTTTCTGTTTCATAAGTGTTACGAATTTGACTTTTAAGCAAAACAATGATAAAATATTTCTCAGAATAGAAAGGTTTGGGGAATACAATACTGAAAACTTCTGATTCTAAGAGGACAATAACTTGAGGTCAAGAGTCATTCAAACAGCACTGAAAGTTCAAGAAGAGGTGAGTAAGAGTTAGATTTGAAAGTGAGTGTTATTCACTTCAGTAATAAACCAGAAAAATCTTTTTTAGATATAATGTGGTGCTTGTAGAAGCCTAAACGTAGTAGAGGTAAAACTTAACTCGTATGACTAAGGTGTGGAGAAGTTTCCTGCTAGCTCAATCTGAGCAGAGTCCCAAAACGCTGACAAGTGTGAAGTCTAAAGTTTATTCTCCACGTTTTCCCATTTCAAAACAGCTCTTATAAGAAAAATATCAGACATATTTGAGATAATCTCATTATCATACTACTACATTAAAGTGGTAATTTAGATGCTCATTGAAAAATAAGTTCTTCACAGGAGTATGAAAGATCAACTCTTGCCACACTTCTTGATATCTCCTCCTAAAGTAAGAATCACTGATCCCTCATTCCTTGCTGTTACCAAAGTGATAGAAAGGACAAATCTGTAGCATGTCGTACAATGCTATTTACAGAACTGAAGTGTGTGATGAGGGCATGGAATTGAATAAGAAGAGCTCAGAGCCAAAGGAATAAGATTTGGTCTGTGCTTCATGTATGGCAACTAATCAGGATCTATGGGTATATCCAGGTGTTAGAATTACACTGTCATTTAATACCGTCAACCACAATCTTCAGGTGGATGCTGCCTCTCTCCTTCTAATCTCCCCTTCCTTCAAATATACTTGAGTATTTAAATTTGTCACTGGCAGCCTCCTATTTAATTGTGTGGAAATAGGCAGCCTAAACAAGTTCTGCCAGGAAATCCATCTCCCAGCTGAACTTCTGAGTGAATAAAAGACCTGGCTCTCATTTTGTCAATGGTGTTTATTATGTGAATACAATACTGTTCACTTCAACAGAACTATGAAGGATAATCATTACTTTCCTAGCACAGTATTTTTCCTGATTTAGAGAAGGAGGAGTAAGAAAAAAATCCACCCTGATCTGAGACTTGCAGTCAAACCTTCCCATGTAGGAAGTAAATGTTTTTCTTCCTTACAATCTTTAATTTCTACCACCTTAATATTATCTAAGAAGCTCTTTCTTGCTTTAAATACATGATTTGGGGGGATATTTTTTGCAAATGTTCAAATATTCTTGTAAATTACACTGACAACAGCATTGAACTCAGTTTATTATTCTCTCATTTTAGGAGTTTTTTGATGACTAGATATGTTCCCGAGAAAGATGTCTAAGATTTACCAGCCAACTCACTTGTTGATCCCTAGATCTCTTTCTTTCTTTAAATGAAGCGGCTGGTAAGCTCTACCTACCAAGAAGACAATTTGATCAGAATTGCATCAAAATTTACCATTTCTTAAAATAACCTAGTTTTACTTGTTTACTCTTAAACGTTTAATCGTATTGAAGATCTAATTGCATCAAGCTTCATCTTCTGTAACAGAAAAAAGGTCTAAAACTAGAATAGGATCTTTTGTTTTTTAGACACATTACTGTGATAACTGCTCCACAAGTGGTCTGGGATATCAGTTTTGTCCTCAGCATCCTTAATTATATGGCTGTCTAGTTGGTTCTTATTATTAAAACATCATAACGCAGCTTATCAGTTAGTGTCTCATTAATACCGCCTGTTTTGATACACAGTGATATCAGTGCAGTCAAGTTTTCTGTCTAGGTATGAGCTGCAAAGCTGTGTAATGGTCTTCGGTGAACACTACAGAAAGAATAACACTTGGAGAAGCTGTCGTTGGTTTGGTGGCCTGTATTTCAACAGCTTTTTGACATCCTTCTGTGAAGAGCGGTGATGCACTGGGGAGGACAGAGTAGAGTTTGCTTTAGACGTTTTTGTTAGTGTCGTTACAGTTTCTTTACAGCAGTGGTGAATTGGTGGATACCAAATTTTTGGCCCTCAAATCGAGTACACAAATGACAAGTCTGAGAAAATGAAGCTGGAGCTGAAAATGCATCCCTGCAGTCCTGTGCCAAACAGAGGTTTGGCAAAAAAATTAACCTACAAAGGCCTTTTTTGTGAAATACTGCTATGCTGAATCAAGTATTTTATCCTATGGTGCTGGAAAAAGTGTTGTTTGATTTTTACTTTGAGTTAGCTATGCTTGTGTTCTTTTACATTTCTTTGTGCACTTTAAAGAAAAAGTACTAATCTACACTTATACCAGCTTATGATAAATCAGAATATATCTAATAGATTAGTTTGGAGAAATGTCTCAAAAGTTTTTTTTCACTTGTTTTACTGGAGCTATTTAATCTTTCTACTCTACATCAGATCTCTAAGAATGCTGAAAGTCCAGAATGGGGGGATCCTTCCTTTCTATATATCAGCTGCTGTGAGGTGTAAAACTGCATACAGCTTTTCCTGTACATAAAATTTCATGACTCTAAATTTCCATATTCTTACGCAATTAGGAAAAAAAAAGTTTTCTATTAAAACTGAAAACGTGCTTTCAAGTCTTGAAAAGCATTAAAATAATGGGAAATACAATTACACATACAGGTTTTTAGGGGATGAAGAAAATTTCACAGCTCAAATGGAGATTTGAAGAGTTTCAATTCTTTTACAGCAATGACCCAAGGTATGCAGAGAAAAAGACAAGTATTCCTTGTTAGAGCAAGAGCAAAGAAATAGAGCATGCTCTGATACCACTTTCTAAGTTGCCATTACATTATGCTTCAAGGAATGACAACAGTTGAATGGAAGGAGAAAATTGGAGGAGATAGAGATGGCAGACCATAGGAATTGTCTGAAATGAAAATTGAGTGATTGAGTTGGCTGAACAGGGAAGTAATTTTTCCTCCTAACCTAATGCATTAAAGGAGAGAGAAAATCTGAATTGTGGCTGTGGGCCATGAGGTTTTTCAGGCAGCACAGCTACTATCACTTGTTTTATCCTTTTCTTAATTTAGATTTTAAATATCCGGTTTAAAACAAGATATTTTAAAATGGTGTGTTATGAATCTTAGCACTAAGGCAAAAGTAGAGGCTGGATTTTTCTTGCTGTTAACTTGGCAGTTCTGCTTGTTACAGCTCTGTTTTCATGTTACATGTATATTTTGAGACTGCAAAGCAATGTAGAATGAAGAGATAGTTTGCCTTTCGCAAAAATTTAAGCCAAGAACTTGAGACAGAATTTTAAAACAACATCTTGAAAACTGCAGGCCACTCCAAAATTGGAAGAGTAAAGAGAAAATATCTGAGCATCTTTTATTTGTTTGTCAGAATGACAAATAACTGGTGGGGGTGCTTTTTGTTGTTCTTTAAAGGAAATTAAGAAATATAACTTACACTGCTCTTTCAAGTGTGTCTTATTTTCTCCTACTCTTTCTTGCAGGTCAAAATTAAAATTACATTGAACAAGATATTTTGTCATGAGCTAATGGCCTGGATCACCTTAAGAATCGGTAGCAGTTTAATAAAAATAAATGTTTTTTTTTCCAATCTCTGAATGTTTGGAGGGAATAGAGGCTGTCATTTCAATGCAATTCCTACATAAACTAAAGGTAGGGAAAAAAAACCCATAATGGTAAAACTAAAGCAACTTGTAGCTCACCTTAGAGAAAATATTTGTCAAAGCAGCATCGAAGTCTACAGTGTCATGAACTGACATAGAGAAATTCCTCCTGGGAGAGGTATTACATTTAAAATGTCTTTTCTCCTTCATCCCTTTTTGAAATACTTTACTTTTTTAAAAGCTATAGACCTATTTTTCATTTCAGGGACACGCACTCTAATGTCCATCAAAAGTTTCTGTTTTGTAGATTAAAAGCAGAAGTTTTGGAATAGGACTCCTGTTTGTTTGGGTTTTTTTCAGTATTTATGAGATTTTAATTTCCCATTAGTTCTTTACGTTCGGTAGTTTGGTTGCAGGCACTCTGGAGCGAGGACCCAATGTAATTTCTTGCTTGCACCCTATTTGGCTGATGGTGTGGTGCAAGAAGACTGGTCTCCACCTTGACTATGTCCGTTTTGAGTGCATGCGTGTAGGATCAATGTAATTCCAGAAAGCTCTGGAGCAGTGCTAAGAATGGCTTATGCATTTTTATGGCTTCCAAAGAGACATCGTGTGTATGTCTGTGTGTATTTTTATATATGTATGTGCACGCGGTGTGAAAATGACTAAAAATGTATTTGCGTTTTTTTTCAGTACTTTATACATTTCAGAAAAAGGCACACGAATAGCTGAAAAATACCCAGGCTTTTGACAGCCTCTTCCTCGTTGGCCCCCCGACCTGCAGAGGTGGACAGCAGTCAAGGCACTGTATATCGGCTCGTGACACCAGGTTAACCTTTGGTGCACGTAGAATCTCAGAATGGTTTGGGTTGGGAGGGACCTTTAAAAGTCGTCTAGTCCAACCCCCCTGCAGTGAGCAGGGACGTCTTTACCATAGGAAGATTCTTGCTGCCCCCACGTCTCTCGGGGGAGGATTCCCTCTAGCACTGTCCCATCAAAGTTTGCCTCAGTTCTGTTTTTTTCTCTCTGAGCCGTCTCTCTGCCACATTTATCTTCTCGCCTATCCTCCTAATGAATAAAATAATTTCCAATTAGAGTCTCTGACCCTGGTTACTTGATTTTTCTCAGCAGGTCATCTTTTGGACAGCTTGGGAATACCTACACTTGCAGCAATATTAATTAAAGGTGAACGAATGAGGCTGATTTCAGCAGTTACAGTGAGGTCCAGTTTCAATCTGAAACACTGTCTTTTGGCTCTATACAGAAGAATCATTTTAATGCTTATTTTAGTTAAAGACAAGGTCTAAGTGGTGTGCTCAGAAGATACAGACAATATTACAGTGAGAGGCAACAGGACAGTAGAGATTTTAGATCTCTCCATAAAGACATTTAGTTTCATAACAATGCCTTTGAAGTTTGTAAATGCCAGTTTCAAAGTTTTTGCATACAGAATTTCTCTGAAACACACATCCTTCTTTTTCAAGAACATTCTGGCTCATTAGTTCTCTCAATACTTGAACTATTTGTTTATTCTGGCAAGTATATATTTGTGATTTTATTTATTTTTTTTTTTAATTGCTGTGAACTAGCAGATAGTCAAAGGTTGCTAGAATTTTGTGACTAAGTTTGAGCAGCTTTTAAACATTTAAATGCCTGGACTCAGCATTAAGATTTTTGTCTCAATTCAGTAACACGCTGCTTTTTTTCCAGAGTGGCCAAGTTCAGATTTTCATCCAGAAAGCCAGAAGGCTTCGGAGAACAGGTAAAACTTGTTCCTTAAGGTGACTAGATTTGCATGAGTTTGAGTTTTTTAAACCCTTGCCATTCAATACAAATGCAGCTCTCAAACTCAAATTTAGCCCAGTATAATTGGCGTTTGCATGGCAGGGGTGTTGCTGTCTTTAACATTTTTATTTATACATAAAACTCACTTCTCCTTTGTCTTATTTTAATCAAAATATAGTTTTGAATAAAGCATTTTTACCTCATCTGGAGGCTGCGTGTTGCAAAAAAGAATATAAACTGAGGCACCACTACTTCCACTCAGTTTTTTTTTTAACTGAAGCTGGTTGAAGAAAATGTGCTGAGTCTACAGCATTACTTTAACAAAGTTTAGTTCCTAGCTTTACATTTCCTTTGTTCCTTTAATAGAAGGAGTGTCTTGGTCTGACCTGTGTTAATATCTCCCGGGAGGTCTGCAGCTGTGTGATTTACATGTGTGGCTTCCTACCAGCTGCTGCCTGAAATACACACAAATTCATAGCAGCCTGCAATGACTTGTTGCATGGTGCATGCAACCATCTGAAGAAGAGGTGTTTATGCAAGCCAGTAATGTAGAGTGTGTTGCCAGCTCTGGTTTTAGGGAGATTATTGTTGTGGTTTGATGCATCACTGAGCCTTGCACTGAAATTTTAAAGCCAAACTGAAAGATGTGAAGCATTTTGGTACAGATAGGTTTTGTGCCTGTGGTTGCCGTAGGTACCTACCTAGACTTTAGCCAGGATGTGTCTGTTAAGCCATTGGTTATTATATTAATTTTTAAATTACTGATGTTCTTTCTTTTGATGAAAGTAGGAATTGCACCATCATTTCATTTTATCAAATTCATTTTGAGTAGTCCAGGCTAATTGTCCTGATATGTTGGATGCTACTGAAAGGCCAAATGTCTGTACCACTCCGTACTGTGCAATATGTTGCTGTTGCAAGACTCCCTTCTCTGGAAGGAAGAAGGCAATTTTGTGGAGAGCTGAAGGAAGGTGACTATCTTGCTGCCAGTATCTCTAGATCACCTAGAGCAACGCGGAGAGTTTTGTGGGTGAAGCACTCAGAGGTAGATTATCAACTTCTAAATTATATCCTTACTTCTGAGAGCACTGGGTGCCTTTGGAGACTTTATAATCAGTTATCTACTTCGAACTCCACTTACTGCCTTTGGGTTGGTCTTTCCTTTCCTATTCAAAGGTTTCATAAGATAAGAATTGAGATAGAGATAAGAAACAGAGAGATATAAGAACTTTAATTGGTTGCTAGTTTCTAGTGTTCTGTATTTCCACGTGTATTTATAACGATGTCTCTTCAGTCTCTTAGTACTTACTAAGGGGACTATTTACTCTTCTCCTCCTCCTCTCTGTCAGAAAGCCAGGATATATTGACTCCACAATCTTGAAATATGATGATTTGATAAATTGGCTGCTTAGCCAACATTACCTACTCTGCAGATGGTTCAAAATACTCGTCGTATTGCTATGGTATAAATGGGTGACTGAGTACTGGTAAAGAGCTCAAGCTACGAAAGTTGCTGTCCCCTAGTTCTTGGACACTGCATCGTCTATCAAAAATTGGATACCCAAGCTGCTGTGTGCTGGAAGGTGCATAGGAGTGTGATACAGGGGCAATAGCAGGCTGAGTGGGAAAATGTCTGAAACTAACCTTTAGGAAATGCTGGAGTGAGAAGTCAGGGTCCAATTTATCAGTGTACTGTGTCCAGCTGTGCTGGAGGTTCTTAACAACAAGGTGTCCCTTGGACTTTGTGCCAGATTATCCGCCTTCTCATTGTAAAAAGAGTGATCTGCATCCATGGCCTAATGTCCTACTGTAATTTGTAAAAAATTATTAAAATTGAAATTTATAAAACATGCCAGTTCTATTTGGTGCAGAATTTAAAAGTTTTTTGCTTTTGCTATCAATATCCCAACATCTCTCTCTATGATATTTTGGGAATGATCTGCCTCAGTTAATTCTTCTAAACCTATTATAAATCTCTAATCAAAGACCAATTATGCCAAGCTTTGGGCTGTGAAGACTGTGGAGGAGAGAAAAGGAAAAGAAAATGCCTATGGCATTTGCCGAAGACACGGGGAAAATCAGGTACAAGTCAGCGCTGCGATTTATTGTTGGGATTCAGCAGCAGGGATGCTGAGATAAGCTCTGAAACACCGTGCTAAGGCTGTGAACCTGTGGTGTGCCATCAGCTCTCTGTAGAGGGAATGTACTTTGCCAAAGTACTGCTTACACCCTCCAGATGGTGTCTTTCTACCTGTCCTGTCACCTACCCAACACTATCTGTCAGTATTTAACTTAGAGTGTTGTTCTTTAACTCTTGTGTCTCTGAAGCATAGATCGGTGTCCTGTATGTGTCTCCATAGCCCAACTGTGTTCAGAATTGCTAGGAAGAGTGCTCCCTGAGGTGGTGGTTCTTTCAGCTCGACATGGGTCTAAGATTAAAATCGAGTTTGAGGCTGGGCCTCTAAAATTTGGAACCAATAGGTTACAGGAAAATTAAATGTAAATTTAATTCTGATCAGAGCTGAACAGCCAGGTTCCTTGCTGACTGCTTTCTTCACACGGAGCTGGGGCTGAGCCTTCAGTGTCCATAACAACAACTTTCCCTGCAAATGGTGTCCTAATTCTGTCTAAAACTGTCCTAGGGGACTTTGACAGCTCTTCTGAGTTCTCTTTGCTGTTTCTCTTCATCTGTTCCCCTTTATCCAAAATTCTTTTCATGATGCCAGTCTGTTTCAAATACAGTTTCGATGGGTTATTTGAATATCAGCTACCCTTTGAACAATTTCAGCCCAGCGCTTCATGGGTTACTACTGAAGTTGTTGAAGTACTCAAAAATCATTCAAGCTTTTATATACATATTCAGAGGACATTATTCTTTAGAATATTCTATATAGCTCTCTAACACTTCACTGATATGAATGAAAAAAATTGATTGTTGGGTTCTTTTTAGATGGATGGAGAATGTATTTTCATTTCTTTTCCACCCTTCCTCATCCCCAAACGTTCAGAACTGGAGAAATCCAGTTTTGTCAGAGCATACCCATGGCCTCAGGACTGGGCTGTTGTTTCGGGAGTTAGAAATCCCTGTCCCAGAGAGAGGCATTTAAAATTTCAGCAGAATTTCAAAGTTGATTCTCTGGTATTCAAAAGGGTTCTTGAAGCATTGGTATTTTAGGACAGCTTTTTTCACCTCCACATTTCCTCACAGTTTGTGTGTTAAGAAATCCAGCGCGATAAGATATTTTGAGAACACCTATCAGATAGATCTGTACTAGGTGGAGACAAGGTGACAGATGAATCTGCCTCTACCCCTGGAGCTGTAAACATACTGGTCTTGAAATCCAGTATGTTTTCATATGACTCGTGGTGGAAATGGTGATGGCTAAGGGGATTAAAGCCAGCTGCTGTAATATTGTTGAATCTCAACAACACACCTGAAGAGTTCTTTATTTGCCTGAAATTCTCTTGTGATCTATCCCAAAAATGATTGCTGGCGTTATGCTGGAAATACTGTGTTTGTTAATGATGTTCCTATCTGCCATGTAATGTTAGCATTCCTGTGACACCTGGAGAGACCTGTTCAGTGGATTTCTTTCAGCTTGGCACTTGAATCTGATTTTACACATCAGATTATTTAATATGCTATAGTTACCCAAGAGAAACAATTAGACATAATTTCATCACTTATTGGAGTAAATTATTATCTACTGTAAATACAGGAGCCATTTGCTGTCATTTGCTCCATTCTCTGAGAACTTAAACAGGGAAGAAAATCATGTTTATTTTTACATTTAATATTTCTGATATCTAGAGTCTATCATTATTACCTACATGTTTGGAACATATAGCAAAATATAGTCCCTATTCACAAAGGTAAGTACGATGAGGATACAGAAGAAACACTAGATAAGAATGAAACTATTCTTATCTTTGGAATAAGCGGCAATTGCAGACTATCATGTGCCTAACCATTGTCAAATTTTTGTAAACGTCGTGACAGAGATGTGTTTTAAGAGTAGTTTGATGAGAAGGACAGCTGTCGCTTTGTGAATAATCATTTTTTTGGTGGTTGTTGTAAATGCTACAAACGATAGCATTACTGAAAACGGAGATGGAATGTATCACTTGGTTGCTCATCTTTTTAGTGTTTCCCTCCTGTTAAGCCCCAAGTCCCCGAAGTACGCTTTTGGGGGAACATGTGTCATCTGCCAAAACTCATTTGGAATCTGAAAGCAGAATAATGGTTTGCCTAACTTTGGTTTTCAAATGTAAACCACTTACATGTAGGGTGAAATGCTCCTTGTAACTCCAGGATACTGTCACTGTAAATCATTAAGGTTTTTTCCAAAGAAGTTCAGCTGTTTTAAAATTTGCCTATAAAGGTTATTTTTAAAAGCATATTTTTGAGATGTAAAGATGTGTTTTCTCAAATTTCTTGAAAACTAAACTGACTAGAATAGGAACACCAGACCAAGAATTTTAAAAGTATTTGTGCCTTACAATGGAAATAAGTGGTTTCCTTATCAGTTAATCCCTACAAGTGTCTTACTACATCAAAAGCCACACTCTCCTTTCTGAATGAAAATGAGATAAAAATTCTAAATGGGCAAGTGCTGTCCACGAGAAATGATGGGAGGAACTATGGAAATTCACCCTCTGCCACCATCTTCCTGTAATGTTTGAGTCAATAGTTTGTTGTTAATATTTGCATATTTTGCAGGCCCGGAGTGGAGAGTCTTTGGGCAGCAGAGACCTGCAACCTACCAGGAGTGCAGATGTGATGTGCTCATACTGACTGCTCTACTCCCAAGAGAGACACTACACAGCTCTCAGCTAATTGTATAATACAGAAATCCTTTCAAGATAACTTACCTAAACAGATAACTCAGATGGAGCTCTATCTGTGGCTAGAGTATCTCTAATAAATGAGAAAGGATAACTGAAATTTATTTGAATTGTTTTTTCTATCTGCATGAAAAAGATGTGCAGTTTTTTTAGACTCCTCTCCTTGAAGTACCTGCTTTGCTCCAAGGGCTAGTGCAGAAGCAAAGGTAGCAGTTTATAGCTTTCCATTAGCAACTACCATTTTATTTCCCCTATTTTCAGCAGAAATGTCACCCTAAAAATCTCCTCAACTAGGTTTAATTGTGAAAAAAGTCCAGAAATCTTTCTCGTTATGTCCGAAACTTTGCTTACCTTGGAGGTTATTTACTATCAACTTCAATAGGATCATTTCACTTCCTCAGATTTGTCCTTTTCAGAATAAAGTTAAATTAAACCATATCTATGTATGAATGTACATGTAATATCTATACATAAAGCCTTATACATATGGTAATGTGTTTTACACTACTCATTGTGAGAGCCTACCTAGATGGATGGATGATCCACTTGTGAATATGGGCATCAATTGTGCAGTTGATTATATAAACTGCTTCAGAAAAGGTGTCTGGGGCAAGTGAGAGCACCAAATACTCTCAATAGCTCAAGGTACTGTTAGGCTGCTAGTAATGTAAATAATGCCAGTACATCCAAGTTGAGAACTACTACTCTGATTCTTTTTTTTTTTTTTTGTAATTTATTATGCTGTACAGTGGGAAGCCAGCTTAGTCATTTCTATAGCAGAGCACGAGAAGGGACAAACCCCTCAAGGGTGTGGAATTAGGGGGAAGAAAAAGGAAATACTTTGCTGAGAGTATCTGCAGGGAGTGAGGTGTCTTGCAGCAAGATCAACGGGTTTGCTTTCGTGCTGGGGTTGAAGTTTTAGATCATTTCAGTAGTCTTCAGCTTTGCCTGAACCTGAGCCTCTCAGCTGAGCAGTAAAAGCAATCCAACAGTTAAATCCCATGTTTTTGGTGCCTCCCCAATCTGATTATAGTAATTATTTGAAGTTCACGACATGTTCTGCTGAATATTTGCTAACGACATGTTATTTTAAAGTACTGGCTATCTTACTGGGTCTTTCGACAGACTGATGCTTCACAGATTTAAGCATGTCCAATCTAAATACCTCATACAGTAAAAAATGCCTTAATGCACAAGCTGATGTGGCCTAGCTTTCGCAAGGTAATTTAAAGCACCAACATAAGTGTTTATGAAACAAGTTACTGGTACAACAAATAGCATTTGAATCACCTGCTATTCTTTTGTTAACTCTTGGTTGAAACTAAGCTTCTAAACTACAATATAGGCATTATACACCACTACCTCTGAAGTATTTAATTAAGTTTAAAATATCTTTTTTTTTGTTAGTTTCCTTGCGTTCAAAGAAATCAGATAATGGAATTGGAGAAACTCGAAATAGCAATCTGTTACTCTGTTACTCTCTGTCCTCACCAATGAGATTTGCAATGCTGTAATGCTGCAATTTCATCATTATTTTGTAATCTTCTTAAATGAGTGTCTCATGTTAGTGCAGGCAATCACAATGACTGCTTGAATAGGATTTGCTGCTGAGCAAAGCTGCTTGTGTTGCAAAAGCAACTAGAGGGACGCAAAAAAAAACCACATTGTGCAAAGGTGTTTACTTTCCCATCAGGTTTAGAGTGAGTCCTGAGAAGGGAATTGAGTTATGACTTCACCCATGCTAGCAGGATGCCAGCAAATGGTCAAAAAAAGGAAATAATACTCTAATAGCAGCTTAAGGCAAGTTCAGAAACAAAGGAGATTTGTAACCACAACACTTATTTAATGTGGAATACTGTCATGTTTCTATAGAGTGAAAAAGAGACTTGCCAACTTTAAGAATTCATTTGGCTTTGCAATGCCTGCTGCTCCCGTGGTCTCTGAGCCTAGGAGAGGGCCTGCACTGGGTGAAAGCCTCTGTCTGCACAGCGGGCAATCCTTTGTGCTCAACAGCTGTGTCCTGGGGAGGTTCAGCAGCTTCCTTTCCCTCTGAGGTGGCAGCTGAGGCGATGGAAGCAAAATAAAATTACCCCCAGCATAGCTGTTTGCATTAGAACATGCTTGTCTTACAAATGAACTGATAACTCTTTTCTTTTTAAATAAGGTTGCCTCAAACCCAACCTTTCATTAAGCATTATTTATTCATGTTACAGTGTATTTATTCCTTTCAGATAAATATTGGTTGTGCATTTGGTGTACGTATTATTCTGTTGAAGTCTCTGAGACTACTCATGTGAGTGAAGTTCTGTATATGTAGTTTTAGCGTCTGAAGATGACATTAAATCCCTCAGGTTCGCAGGTAATAGGCGTTAAACAGCACAGCTCTAGCTTGATTTTTAAATATTTTTTTTCCCAGGAGAATATAGCAATAGTATCAATGTGTGACCGTTGTATCATAGTTCTCAATTTATTTTCCTCTTCAGACTCAGGCTAGGAAAATATTGCACGTCATTACTTCTTCGCCTGTACGCAGCCTGCTTAATTCTGCTTTTGTTCTTTGCATCAGAGATAGTGAACTATGATCTGATGTCCCCTGACTGAGTCATGCTTCAGGCTGTTGGCCCTGGGCCTAATTGTACTTCTGATTTCAGAATTCTTTGTAATAATCTGCCTGGAGGCTTCTCCCATTTAAAAAACAAGTTTGTAGCTCCTGTACTACTAATAACGTGAATGACAGGGCACTGGTGTCTCTTCTGGTCTATTTGAATTCCAGGTTCCTAACAGTAAACATCTTATCCTCATTTTCATTTGCAGACTTTTGAAGTGGTGTGAAGAACAAGTGAGAATTGTTGTGATCCTTATTATCTTCTTTAGAGCCTTTGTAGCTATCAAAATAACAGCCCCTTCCCTCCCAAGTTCTGCTCAAGTCATAATTTTGAAATTTTTTTCTTCATAAAAGATTTTTTTGCATCCTTGGCATTTTTAAGTCAGTGTTTCTCAAGACTTCATTTTAAATTAAAAAAAAAGTTAGTGATTTTTTGGAATTAAATTTAAAATGATCTCTCAAGTCTTATTTCATGTGTGAAATGAGATGCAAAATAAGTAAAATGGCAAAGAAAAAGGACGCATTTTCCTCCAAAACACCATTAAAAATGATTAAATGTTTTATCTTGATCTTTACAAATATCATAATATGTACTGATTTCTGATAAAACTTAACATGTGCTAATAACTATTGCATTCAAATATTTTTCTCCCAGTATACATATCAGCTGTAATTAATGTTGCAAAATTAACATTGCATTGGAGCTATAGGGGTTGGAGGATGTTTTTGTACCAACAACTGATGACAGAGTTGGAAATGCAATTGTTCTACCCCTGCACCTGTGTAGGCAGTGTGCTCTGATGTAATAATATAAGACAAAGTTAAAGGATTGCATCATCAGACTATACTGTCACTTACTGATAGTGTCAGGGCTGCGACATGATGCTTCTCACACTGCTGAAAGCTGTTACACTCCTTTTTGGATGTCACAGGACTCACGGAGGTGACTCAGCCAGAGGTGAGCCACTCTGCATCCTAGCAGAGTAAAAAAACCAAAAATCACCTGTTTGAAAGAAACAGGTTTTACTCTCATTTTCAACATTTGAAGTTTATTAATGCAATCCACTGGTTTCTCTCAGTGACAGCAGTTTCTGTTAATTCCTCAAAAATATTTTAAGCAACAGCTGAAATGAGGAATGATGAAAATTTACACGATGCTTGTTTACCTTGTAGGCAGTTTTACTTGGTGAAAAAAAGTAGCTAAAAATTAATATTCTTTTATAAATGCAAGGACAGGACAAGGCCCTTAGCTAAGCATTTGAATTATTTGAGGATTAACTCAGGAAAGCACTTTCCTTGATCAAGTAGTCGGTTTGCCGGTTACCTGTTGTACACTTAGAAAATACAGCAAAAAATCATTGGGCAATTTTAAAGCTGAAGTATCACCAACCTTGTTACATTTCCAACCTGGCTACTAGAAGACTTGTTTTTATAAAGATAGGTTCATCATTGTCTGGCTTTGATACAGTATTTCACTCTGATTTTCACATGTTGAAATGAAGCAGCTTTCACAAGTAAACAGTCTTCTCGCATGGACCTTTAAAAAAAAAAAACAACTTAAACTGCAGTCTCTAAGAGGATGAAATGCATCTTTATACTCGGCTGATACATATTTCAATCCTGCAGGTGCTTCTATAGGGTTAGCTAACATATATGCAGCTTTTTCAATTTAAGTGAGTTCTATTTATGCTGGGCAGAGAGAAAAAGCGGTTGATTTTTTTTTTTTTTTTCCAGTCACAGATGTAAGAGGACCTGTGTTTGTTGTGGAGAGATGGGTGTGGAGAATATGGGAGTAGCTGGAGTCCTTAGAGGTGAAATTCCTCCAGCAATTTCAGCTGGTGTCTTTGGCCACCAACTCTGAACAAATATGAGAGAAACAGGGTAAGGATGTGAAAAAAAAAACAAAACCAGATCAATATATTTTTCAAGGTAAGTGGAGGTGTTTCGTGTTAATGTAGGTATTGAAGATTTGAATCTTACCTGCAAAGATAAAAGATTATTGAATATTATGGTTCTTCTCAGCTCATCTCTTTCCACATTTTATTTACTCTCTCTTCTTTCCATACTTAGATTTGACTTTACAATTCTTCACAATTATTTACAGGAAAAAGCAAGAAGTCTTCGTAAGATGAGGGCCTGCAGACACACTTAATATATTTAATTTTCACATCTGAAAGTTCTGGGAAAGTCAGGAGATTGAGAAGGGGTGAAGATTGGTTATTTGTTATTTCACAGCTGGAAATACAGGTTTTCAGAAAAACAGCAAGCATTGACAAGAAACAAACTCCAGTCCTGTTTGTCTGAGAGAAGGCAATAGGTAATCACTGCTAAATCTAAACAATACAATTATCAGTGCATTTAAGCAATAATGTCTCAGTTAATTTTCAGTTTTTGAGATGGAATGGGTGGCAGATTTAAGGAAGGAAAAGGGCACAGAGAAAGAATATAAGGGCAGTCTGAAGTTAACAGCTGAAATGCTATTTAAAAATTACTTTTTAAAAAATTGGTTGTTAATAGAACATTGATTTTAGCTCAGAGTAGTAATTTCAGACTTCTGGGAAAAGATCTCTTGAGTTACACCTTCAGCTCTTGGTTTGAGTTAGAATATGCAAAGAAAAAGTGGCTGCCATTAAAAATGGCAGAGAGCTTTGTAAAAATACCAGCCTCAATTAAGCAATTTCATATAGGGTACGTAAAAACGTAACTTTGGAAGGTGAACTGTTTTGCAGGTATTTCCGGTTATTTAGCATCTGGTAGGTGCAATAGGCTTGCTTCATTGTATCAAATTTATTTGTCGTTGTTACAAATATTATTTAACATTTTTTTTTCTCAGGTATTTTCCCTTGTACTGGTATATTTGCCTAAATTTTCATATCAGGAGATGGGAGGCAAAAAGAGATTCTGATGGAAGGGGGAATCTCAATTATGCTAAGGTGAAGAGCCAAGTTGTTCTCCACTGAGAGGAGATGAGAAATGGGATGCAAGACTCAAACTCTACCAGAAGAACTTTGTCTATCTGGTTAACTTCTCTAGCTAAAAAAATGCATTAATTGCACAATGTATTCTGACTTTTATCAGAACATGGAGAGCTAATGATCTCTTTTTCAAGGCAAAGGAGCTGTCCTTTATTTTACTTACCTATAGGCCACTTCAGAGCGGGGGAAAAACTCTCCACGTCTCACAGAAAACCCAGTTGGCTTTGAAGAAGTGAAGACAATCGCAGGTGAAAATACTAAAAGCAAGAGACTTTAGTTATGTGTTCCATAACAAGAAACAGGTAGTCCAGTCCCTTATGTTTCAATTTCTTTGATAACATTTGAACAGAAAACAACTTCATACAAGTTTTCCCAAGAAGTGGCAGTTTCGGTTGTTGAGGCTTGTGATTCATACACGAAGCATTTTCTAGCCTTCTGTGTTTGAGCAGAGTGAGTGAACTGTTACCATGGAGCAGAGCCTGACAGAAGCCTTTCTTTAAGGAAGGATTAATAACTTTCAGTAGACTAGTGTAATGAAGCTGTCTACATAAACCGTCTTCCTTGTCTATCTTCATATATGTTTAGGACAACTGCTGACACCTGGATGAATTAATATCCTTCTAAAAAACAGTATGGTCTTCTGCAGGGTTTGGAAGCCAGTATTATAGTCTTTCTTTGTGGTACACTACTTATTTCAGACTACAAAGCTCAGCCTAAGTCCGGAGAAGGTTAGCTTTCCCACAGGAGGGGACGGGTATTGCAGCACGTAAGACAATACTTGCTTGGAAGAACCTAACCACAGTTTATAGGCTGAAGGTGTGTTCATCCAAGCAGCACCCAAAAAGGAAATCTGTGAGAGAAAAGGGAATTTCTCAGACAGAAAAGCTTTTGAAAGACTTGTCAAAGAAGATGCCATAAAGACTTTATGAAGAAGGCATTACAAACTAAAATAAAGATGACAGAAGGTGTAATGAAGTGTCATAAAGAAGCAAGATTGAAAGTAAAAACTGAGTGAAAAGGAAACTCTTAAAAATTAAACTCAGCTCTGTGGCAGTAGATTTAATGCAGTCTTACCCTTGTTCTAAAATATGCAGAGATATTTTGCTTGGCTGCTGTCCTGAGTATAGACAGAAGAAATACTGCTTGAAGAATCTCAGATGTTCTCTGAAAGCAAAACTAAGGAAGGACTGAACACAGCAGCAAATGTGTTATGGTTTCTTCTCGCTCAGCTCCAGGAAGTTGTGGAAGACATCCAGAATCGGAGTTAGTGACTTAAGTGGGAAAAGAAGTTGCATGAAGCATCTCTGTCCCACCTTCTCCAAAAGTCATAGTGATTAGAAAGTTGTGAAAAGCACATCACCCTATCACAACTGCCAGCACAAATTAAAAATCAATCAATCAATAAAAAAAATCTCCAGTCAGTAATAACTGGAATCCCACCACTGAATAATCAGAGAACCATGTCTACCATCAGGTCATCTATGAAAGTTTCTCCACTATGCCAAGTCATTAGGAGATGTGAAAAGCATTTTAACTTGGATTTGTTGTCCTGAAATAAATCACACATGCTATATCTAAACAATGATTCCTGCTTGGAGTGAGACACTAATGAAATACTTCATCAAAGGTCAGACAGGTAAATTGGTATCTTATACAGAGAACAGTATAATTTTTGCTTTTTCTTAGCAATATTTTAAAGCTGTATTTCAGAAATCTATAGAAGTACATACATATTTATGGTGAAGGTATACTTTTATAGATATTAATTGAGGTAAACAATAATTCTTGGAAATCAATGGATTTCCAAAAAAAAGAAAATGAGCCTCTTTTTTTTTCTTCCTTAAGTATGCTGAACTACCATTGGCATTGGTACAAAATTTGTTTTAAAAAGTGTTCCTAGAATTGGTATGAATTTATCTTGAAGCTTTCATAAAGAACAAACAGAATGGAAGTCTGAGGCAAAATAAATAACTGCGCTAACATCTGCAGAGTTGTACAGAAGAGCTTTTGAGGGAATCCATTACACTATATATCACTGCACTATTTTCCGTATTTTCTACAAGTGTTCAATTTACCTAATGGTTCAATTCAATCTCCAGGTCAAGCTGATGCTAAATCTATTCTGATTCAATGCAAAGAAAGACAAAGCAAAAAATTCCATGCTCATCAGCTTCTCTAGGGCTGAAAAGGTTCTGAAGTTCAAAAGTCACTGTGTTTCTTGTGATGGGATAATATAACTGGGAGAGATAAAGTAATGAGCTCATACATGCCATTATGAGAGGTAATGTTTTCCAAAAGATCATCAGATTTGCACTATTACTTGTAAAAGAAGAGTGTAAGAGGAAGTAATTTTGGTGACAAAACAGTTAACACAGGGGAAAGAATGATGAGGTTTAAGGAAATGTAGTAAGTGGTAAATAGTTGCTTGCTTCTTTTTTTTGAGAAGGAAAAAATCCTTATTTTCAGTGAAATTAAGCATCTAGCAAGAGGAATGAAACAAAACAGATGCTAGAGAGTAAATGAAACTACACATTGAGAAATGAGTAGAAAAGCAGAAGCACTGATTTCTTGATTACAAAATGACATTTAATTTATTTTTAATTTTCTACTTTAATAAAGTTTTTGATAGATATCTCGAATATGTGGCTGTATATGTCACATAGCAACTCTTTCATCTCATAACAGAGAAACATAAGGATGATTAGGTAGCTTTGGTTCCTGATGTCATCAGTATACAATTTAGAGCATATTTTTTTTGACTTAAAGGCATATGTGGGTGGGGAAGAAGAGCTAGTTTCACAAATGTAAAGTCATAATGTTTCACATCAGTGCTATATTTTTCTTTCATCAGCTATACTGACTGTATTCATTCAGTGAAAAATTTTGGTTTTCTCTTTTAATGCTGATATGTAGAAAAACTACTGTTACTTGGGATTTTTTTTTGGTCTCATCTGCATTTTGGAAGCATTTCACAACCCCTTCTTTGCTCTGTTTGCCATGTAATTTTAGAGTATCTTTGTACAAATGAGTGTTCTCAGAAACTGTGTTACCACATGAATGGGATGTTGTTGCTGAGATGATAACCCCTGCAATGAATTTGGACTTCTGGGATAATAATTCACTAAGCACTTGTACATGTTGGGATATCCACCAGCAAGTGAAAATCCTGAGATTTACACCTTTCACAGGCAGGAAACTCAGTCCTACATCTTCTCCCTTGCTTGTATCCTGATTTTTGTCCTCTAGTGAGGCTATTTGGATAACAAACCTTGTCTCTTCAAGCTGATGTGCTATAGGGTAGCTAGGGGATGTGACAAAGACAATTTTCCACTTGCTCCTGCAGGAGAATTTTCCTAACTAACATTACGTAAGGCTGGTGTCTAGGGGGGGCTGCACACCGGAGGAGTGCCACCACCGTTTGCCTCCCACTCCAGCTGACTTTAGATTCATTTACTCTTTTCCACAAAAGAGGATGTCAAGGGAGTCATCCTCACAAGGGAAAAAAAAGCTATTTTAGCTTGTTGTCAGACACTGAAATGGAAATGGAGTGATGCACGGTGTAATTAGTCACCTGTAGTGTGACTTTGTTATCAAAGTCTAAGATTTTAAGATAGAATAGAATCTTGCAGTTGGAAGGGACCTGCAATGATCATCTAGTCCAACTACCTGACCACTTCAGGGCTGACCAAAAGTTAGAGCGTGGTATTAACAGCATTTTCCAAATGCCTCTCAAACGCTGGCAGATAACTTATTGAATAAACAAGCTAATAAATATAATTAAGCAAGACTGACTAAATTTTCTTCAATGGGATTTGATCAAACATCCATATGTGCTATGAATGAAGGGAAAGTCTAGTATTAGATGCTGTTGGAGCATTCCCACTTGGGTTTGATGCCCTTTTGATTTCTTACTCAGGCTATACCAGCCTCCCTACCACCACCACAGTCTTCGAGGAGATCATTTCTTCTCACGTGCAGCTCTGATTGCCTATTTGTTCTGTCTGGAGGATTTTTAATTTCCTGTGGTTTTGTGTCTATTTTTATCTAATTTCTGAAACTGCTTTCTAATTCCACTCCCCGCCCCCAACTGAGTTCTTATACTACATTTTATGAATTATTAGAAAAAAGATACTGTTTTTTCTTTCTGATTCCTCTTCTGTTTTTCCTTTTACCTCTTCTCTCTTTCCACCACTCTTAGTGTGAAGTTTCTTGTTTTCTGAAAGGAATTAGTCTGAAAACTAAGGTGTGCTCTTTGTAATTTATGTATGCTGAAAGAAAACATAATTTGCAATATGCCATTAATAGTAATTTTCACTTCTTTCAAAAAGACTAAGAAATAGTGATTAAATTAAAGGAAGGAAACAATATATGACAATGCTGGAAGCTGGTCTCGTGCGCTGAGACAGTATGAAGGAATGTTAATGTGATACTGATAGGGAAAAACTTGCTAGAGAGGTAAAGCAGCGTGGCAGTATTTGGCAATGTGGAATATATTAATAAGATGAACACTGAAGTATTGGAATTTTTAAAAAAGTTTTTGTGATGGTGCAGAATTGGGTGTATTAAGGAGAAGAAAAATGGCTTTCAACTTAGATTCCTCGAAATATGTGAAACCAATTATATATGAAAAGGTAATAACATTGAGAAAATGTGAGAACATGTTGCTGGTGCATCTGCTATGCTGAAGAAGCAAAATTTTTCTGTTTAATGATAGGCCTTGTCACTTCAAACAAAAGGGTGTAGCTCATTTAAACACTGAAGATGTTTTCTTGCTTGTTTAGTCACACATATTCCATATTACCATTTTAAAAATTGGATCATTCTTTTGAAAAAGTTTTACAAGAGCTGTTTTCAAAGCACTAAAGATATAATCAGTCCACTGAAGTCAATGTCCAAGCTTCTTCAGGATTGGGAACCAGCTCAAAAAAATAATAAAAAGAACAACAATAATAAAAAAATAGAGTTTCTTTCTAGAGCCATTAATGCACTGTTTCATTGTTTATTTTATTGTAATTGATTCAGTCACAATATAATGCACAAAATCAATTTGTCAGATTGTGTAGGAGTTTGGCTAATATTTACTAATTTAGTTTTATACTCCAATTATTTTTTACAGTCTGGGAAAGTCTCTTCAAATGAGTAAATAACAGGATGGAATGGCATTTTACCTATCATTAAAAATTTTATTAAAAAAAATGAAAGTCTTAGATCTAAATATTTAATTTCAAGCTTATTTTTACATAATATTGATTATAGCAAAAATAATGTAATTTGTCCAGCTTAAATAACTGTATTTCCAAGGAGAGACCTTCACCTAGATGTAAGACATTAAAGAATAAAGGTATGAAATGTCTTCAACTATGGTGGTATTTATAAATGCTGCTTTCTTGTTTTAAAAATTTTTACAATTTAAATTGGAGCGTCTTTACCTAGTTGCTCTTAGGCACTAAAGATTCCCGAAGATTTTAACAATAAAGTTTTTTAGTTTCAATCATCACACAAGTCAGAAGTTTATTAACTACACTGGATTTTCCTTGAAATGGATAACCTGCAAATGTTCTTAGTTTTATCCACATTTAAAAGAAATAGCAATAAAAAAAGATGCTTACTGCTAACTATTTTTGTGCAGATTAAAGGAAACTACATCCTTATAGTCTGAACTGATGTAACATATACAATTTTCAGGATATCCATATTCTATCCCCTCTAGTTTCTTGTTGCTGTTCTCCAACTCCAGATGAAGGCTCTGCAGTAGAATACATGGAGGAAGAAAAAATAAATTGTTCTCTTCCCCTCCTTTCAGTTTGTCCATAAAAAGGGACAGTACTAACAGCAAGTGGGACTGAACATCATGATGAAAAAAATCGTGCAGAATTAGTATTAACCATTGCAATAACGATTTGGATGGGATATGAAACCTCATAGCTCAGAACCAAAGACCAACTGAGCAGTAGGAATAAAGCTAAAAAGCCACTAGGGAAATCGCTTAGACCAGCCAGTATGCTACTGGGCCTCACACCTTCATCTTGCACAAGAGGTGCAAACCCCAGTGGCTCGTAGTGACTTTTGATAGCAATACTTCCATAGGAAAACTGAATGGTGCTGCTTGGTCACTGCAGCTTGTTAGGCAAGATTGTCACAGCTGGAAAGCTGCTGCTTCAGCCAGTGGTTGCATTCAGCCCCCTTACTCCAGGTGCTTGAAGCCTTGTGCCACTATCATGATGAAAGCCACTGGCATATACATCCTATACTCATATCCTGGTAAAGATACTGTCCTGCTTACAAACACAGTGGTAGCAACTGAATTGGCCAGGGAGGAGCTGGTACAACCTTTTAACATGCTTGTTTCATACTGAATAATGTTGCTTTGGTCTCTGTGAAGCCTCATCGAGAGAAACAGCACGAGTGAGTGTCATTAATCAACATCAAGATTTTAATACTTGATGGATTGAGTGGTAGCGGTTTTAAATGGAAAATGATAGCTCATTTTCAAGATGCCACTAATTGTAAATCAAATTCTGAGATGTTCTGTTGGAACTGTAACTGTGGATGAGCATCATTATTGTTTTCAATTTGCCACTTTCACTTTGATAGGAAAATTTATCATAAAGCTTTGATTTTTAATTTATTTTTATTACCCAGTGTTTATTATCCTGTTCCTCATTTTAACTTGAGCATCCTGTGAGAGAATTTTCATTTTAATGGTTATTTGGTAAAAGAGATTAAATCAACCTTAAGAGTGTATTTTACTTAATTTCAATCATGGTTTATTGCTCAGGATGTATTTATAAAGATATGCATGGATATCTTTATGCATGGATATGAAAGGATTCATTAGGAATTACGTTACCAAGGAAATGACATAGTGAACCTTTTCTTCAATACATATTTGCTTTAAAATATTACCAAATAGGGGCTGGATATCCCAAATGTGAGACAACTCAATTAAGTAGGAACTTCTCTCAAGTATAAAGCAAAAATTGTGAGCACTATTTTCAAAAATACCTAAAAACTAAGACCACTCTTCAAGGAGATGTAGACTTCACTAGAAGCTGTGAATTCTCTGAAGGAACAAGCATTGCACTTTCCAGGCGAGGCATCAGTGACTGATGCTGTGATGATGATCACCATCTTTAACCATCCGAAAAAGTCCACTTTTTGCTTAAATAGGCCGAACCTTTATTACACTGAAAGGTATCTGAATGTATTAGAACCACATCTTATTGACTTTAAGCAACCTTTTATTTACCTTCAAGAGTTCCCTATATGTAGGGTGATATTTAGCATCCAAGTGAGAACTCACATGGACTGAAAAGTAGGAGGGAAGAAAATTTAATACTAGAGAGTATTCAAGAGCCAATGAAAGGGAACATAACCACTTCAAGCTGCTTTATTACTTCTTCAGGTTCTGCTGACAAAAACGTGATTATAATCCCAGTTAACTGATGTCATAAACTTTGGGCTGAAAATGTGTTAAAGATTAGTCAGCACTTGATATATACATACAGATACTTATATTTTTATGCATCGCACCCTTAACAACACCCATGAGTAATGCGCTGTGAAAAGACCCAACTAAATAAACTCAGCTAGTTTCCAAGGGACATCGAACACCAAGCTAATTTAATCAGTGTAAAGAGAGGTATCAACATGGCAACCACATTAAGCAACCTTGTTGGATATCAGGTGTATGAATTTGGTGTTGCAGATGCAGTTATTTCTTCATAAATGATGTCACCAGTGATGAAATTTTGCCTGATGGACAGTTATTTGATGATGTGAAAATAAATCAAACCGAACTGTGGAACATACGACACCTGCATATCCTGAAAAGAGTGAAGGCCAGTGTTTCCAGCAGTGGAAAAATTAAAAGTTTTGCGTATGTAACACAAAATGTGCTGAGGGTTTTTGTTCTAAATCCGACTGCAGAGATTTCATAATGAAAACGCCAGCTCATCCTGATCTATACAGTACTTAAGCTACACCTCTGTACAATATTTTATTGTGTGAAAATGTTAACAGTTTGCTTTATATAATATTGTGCTTGTGGTGCTTTTAAGAGAGTAATCTGTATGATGCTTTTTATGTTGTTTTATTTTCACACCAACTGCACAGAACTGCAAGTGGTCATCAAGCTCTCTGTTCTGCTATCTCAGACGGCAATATCCTTTTCATTAACAGATCAAAGATCCTCTGAAAATTTTTCAATCCTGTCTAGGTACTTCACTGCTGCAGAAGTTAGAGACATTCCTCTTATGGTCAGTTGTCCCCATCTTTTTTTTTTTTTTTTTCCCCCCAAGGTGTTTTTTCTGGTTTCAGAAGGATTTCTTCCTCTTGGTGCTTCAATCTCCTAAATTATTTATAAAGAATAGACTTTGTTTGGAAAGGTAAACATGATTTTTAAAATTATGGTATTTTTAAAGGCTTATCAGCATTGCTATTTTAGGCCTGAGGTTTACAAACCTCTATCGATGTACCTATGCTGGATATTTAAAGGTGGCTTGCAGATCCACGCAACCCAAAGAAAACCCTGAAACCAGTCCTTTCTTGTGCAGGGAAGCCTGCAATAAAACAAAATTTTGGCAACAGAATTTAAAGCAATTTGGCAGTTTTGGTAGAACAATGATTATTTTATGTGATTTGAACTTTGAGACACACAGATTGACATTTGTTTCAAGTGTTTTCATCTAGTAGTTACTGTTTCTCTGCCCTTTGACTGAAACATAACTGACTCTAAAGGTGTTTGTGTTCCTTTCAGAGTGTAGCTTGATGTGTGGCTTGTAATTACTGCAGTTGACAGGATTTGGTGTGCTGTGGTTTGTGGAGCTGACCTCTACATTAGGCTAGGTGAGGTTCTATCATGAAGAAAGTATTATCTAACTGAAATTATTATCTAACTGAAGTGCTCTGAGTCATATGACTGAGATAATGCCTTTGTAGTACTACATTGTATTGATAACTTGTAATAAAGCAATTTATGAACAAGTTTGGTTTGAAGTGAAGTCAAACTTGACACTAGGTAGATAAACGATACAAGCTCTCATCACCTCAGATCAGTTTGTTCTCTGTTGGGAGAACTGAGCAACAAGACACTAACAGTGCTATTTGGGAAGGTTTCCTGTGCCCTCTTTGGACTTTGCTTAATGATAACAAGTATACTTAGCCTTTAGATTATTAGTGCTGTGGTCAAAAAGAAGTGGAAAAACTCAACAACTTTAAATAAAAGTTGCTGAGAAGATTAGAATATTTTTTTCTTTGTACAGCTTCCTAATAAAAAAAGTCAGCGTAAACCAAAATATTCTTTGTTGTAACTAGTCATGTCCTAAGCCCAGATCACAGAAATGTAACAGATTAGGTAGGAAATCTTGTTGAAAAAATACATAACGAGGAAGTCTTATTGAGTTCAATGCTTACATATGCTTTCAGTATATTTAGGCATGTAAGAAATGGTGAAAGTTTATTAGTAGCTTAAGAAAATATACATGACATAATACTCACAGTGAGGGAACCTGGGAACTGAGAGACTATCATTTTTATAAAGCCACAGGCCAACCGGACTCCACAAGCTAGGAAATAAATCCCAGTTTAAATAGGCAAGTTCTGTGCAAACAATCCCCACAAAAACAAACCAAAAAAATCCTATGAGTTTTCCTTTTTTTCCCTTGGTTTTACAACTCATAAACCAGAATGAATTCTGCAGTTATATAAAAAAAAATCAGGAAGTCATGATGTACTAAGTAGCAGAACTTTAACCCTGACAAGAAGAAAAACACTGAATCTCTCCATAGATACAGCACCTCCCTTCCCTAAAAAAAGAAAAATTTAAAAAAAATAAATAAATGTAGAGCTAGCCAGGTGAATTGCTGAACTTCTGGAGGCACTGTTGCTCCGGGACAGTTAACTAAACCTTAGACTGAGGTAAGGTCATTTTCACTGATTTTTAGTCTTCTGGTGTGTGATTCTCCACGTAGGAGGGTTTTTTAAAACTTGTACACTTGGTAAATATTCTGCTCTACTACAGTCTGTTCTTGAGAAAACTCAGCCTAATAAATATGCAAGGAATAGACAGCAATAAGGAGAACTGATAGGAGAGTAGGAACAGATGAACTACAGTCTGCCAGTGCTTGGAGTCTGGTCAAAATGCTGGTTGAGCTAAAGCCACGTATCCAGTGGAACAACCAGCAGCTCATCTATTTTTCTTTTTCTTATTTTTATCAGAAACATTATCAGAGTGTGACCCCCCGAACAGTGAGAACTTTATTGATCTTTTATTAATAGGCTGCATTTGCTGAGGTTCATATATCAAAAATGTATATAGTCTGCCAGTTGTTCTACACAGACATTACATACGAGAAGAAACACACAGTAATATTTCTCATGGTCAGTTTGATAGGATGTCAGACTGCAGTGTGTTTTGAAAAATATTTAATGTGTTAAAGTGTCATTGATCTAGGAGTGAAACTGAACTGTCTTAAATGGTGTCTTGTCTACTCTGAAGTAAGACCTTAAAAGTTGAACAGAATAAAGAGATTGATGAGTGTTGAATCATTGGTGTCTCCTAATATGTGCAATTAAGGAGGTCATAATAAGGGAGAACTGCAAGAGGTCCCAGCCTTTCCTGAGTTCACATATGGCTGTGACCAGGTCACTGTGCAGGAGCACTTTAAAGAGGAATTCTGTCACAAAAATGAAATGTAATTTAAAACTATTAATTGATGCTATTAACTTGAAAATAAGAATTACGGCTGACTGCGGAGAAGAGAGAAAAGCGAGCACAATGCATACAGAGCCAAGGAAATCTCAGGCTGCAAGATGTGTTTCAAAAGGCTTCATAGCCTGGAACAAATATATATTTTCAGAGGAATAAAGATGAATTTCTGTTGGGAAATGCTCGTACACGGAAAATATTCTAACTATGTGAAGAAGTTTTGTAGATTTGGGAACAAAACAAAATTTGATCCTTCAAGGCAATTTTGCCTTTTAGGAAGGGCAGATTTTATGAGATCAGGTGGTATTTGTTGGCCTATGTAACTAGAATTTTACCTACAGATCTAGCAGGCAGCAGGACTGTACAAATCAATCTGAACAACTTCTTTCTGCTCCAGAACTTATTTCAACAGTAAATTCTATGAAAAGAATCTGCTTATACCAAATACAGATACAAGCAAGTGTTTATCTACTTCTACATTAAAGCATCATTAAAAATATGTTGTGGATTCAGTGTATGTGGCCCTCAAATTCTAAACTAAGTAAATCTTCAAAAATGTAACCGGTGAGAGGGAAAGAAAACAAAAATTCACTTATATCCGCACAAAGACCCGTCTTTCTGGATATCTCTTTATTCAAACATGAAAATGTTGCAATGAAATAGGTACTTGTTAGAACTTGGAAATATCAAACACTTTTTTTTAAGCCGATTATCTCTAATATCTTCTAGGAGCAATGTAACAATTTAGCCTTTCAGACAACATGTGCTTCCAAAAATAGTCTCCGATATACTTCTCCTGTTTTCTTGCAATGCTTTCTCTTGAAATAAAAATCTTGTTGGAAACGGATGGTAAACTTGCTATCAGTCTATCGCATTGGTCAAAGCGCCTTTCTGGTTTGAAAGCAGGTGTTCCGTTTGCTATGCCAGTAGAAGTTATTTGATCTGCTGATCCATGTCAGCAGTGTTTTGGTATGATATTGTGGGTATTTTTGATACAGCGACTCTCTATTTAAAGATTCTTCTTTTTCTTAGAATATATTTTTCATAAGATGCTCTTCATGAAATCTCTGTAGTTAATACAAGAAACGGAGTTTGTTGGCCGAGGAACACATTAAAAGCCATCCAAAAATGTCATCAAATTGCTTGCTGTTTCTCAGCAATGCATGCTGCAGTTGTGCTTCTGTCCTGGTCATTCAACAGTTCCTTACTGATGGTGCTGTGCGACTGTTCCCACCTAATGGACGAAGGGAAGGCAGGCGATGTAGTTTTGCTGGATTTTTGTAAGGCTTTTGATACTGTCTCTCACAGCATCCTTCTGGATAAGTTGTCCAACTGTGGGATGAACAGGTTCATGGTATGCTGAGTGAAGAACTGGCTGAAGAGCAGAGCTGAAAGGGTTGCAGTGAATGGGGCTACATCTGGCTGGTGGTGTGCCACAGGGTTCAATTGGAGGGCCAGTTCTGTTTGATATATTTATCAGCAATCTGGATGCAGGGGTTGAATGCACCGTTAGCAAGTTTATTGATGATACTAAGCTGGGAGGTGCTATTGGCTCTCTGGACTAAATTGGCTCTCAATTGGACTAAATGATTGTTGTAGGTCACTTCCAACTGAAATAATCCAATTCTTTTCATGTAGATGCTGCTTCACTTAATTCTAGTAGCTTCAGTGGGAAGTGTGGTGGATTTACATATTCTATGTCTTTTAAGAAAGATTTTTAGGTTTTGGTTCTTGTCCTCTGAAGCTTCTGCAATACCTTGAGACTTTCATAGAATGCATGCCTGTCTCATTGAAATCACCTTCAGCTGAAGACACAGCTGGGAAAGCCTTAGCAAGATGCAGGATTTTGGTATTTAAGAAGCACTGGAAGGGATGATTTTCAGGTATCTAGTCTCCAGAAAGGAATCCAAACCTCAGAGCTACATGTCTACATTTCCTATGTAGGGAATCAGACTGGAAGGTTAAATCCCAGAAACAGACCTGATTGGGTTAATTGGAGATGCTGGCTTCTCTGGATTCCTTCCATCTCCAGGTCAAGAAAAAGCTAAAGATTCCCTACGCTCAGTGCTTCTGTTCTTACATATTTTTATTTATTTATTTTTTTTAATGACTCTATTGGATCTTCAGAAAGCTTTCTTTTAAAGCAGTTTTATCCTCCACAGATTAGCAGTCATTATTAAATTAGCCAGAAATTCTGTTTCACCTGTCTCACAGATGGGAAACTCCCCTAGAAGAAACTGATTTAGGATTCCTCTTAGCTCTCTGATGAGCTTTACCCCTCTGTCGTGGAAGATGAACGCTTAGCTACCTGCTCAGCAAACATGAGGTAAGAGTGATACTAGTGAAAAGGGACTTGATCCTTTTTATTTATTTATTTTGGGGGGCTAATTCTGGTGTTCATAAATAATTAAAAAAACAAAAAAGAAGCATCTTAGTTTTTCATGCAAGCTGTAAAGCACGACTAGGCTGGCATTGTCCTTCTCACTGGTGAGAGGTATCTGTAAATGAAGAGGGAGAGCATTTATAAGCATTTCTCGTTCCATTTTCCTATTGAATCTTCTGATCAGATCCTTCTTTAGAACAGTTTGCTTTATGAATCTCTTCTTTAGGATCCTAACTTTCCCTGCACTGTGTATAGGAAGCATACCTGCTGAATGAATGTGAGAATAATTGGTTCTATTGTATGTACAATTTCTCTATTAAGATTAGTGTGATTTTTAATGAATCCTCAGCTAAAAACTTCAGAATGTGCTGGTTTAGGACTTCATCTCATAACATGTTTTGCTGATAAACTTCACAGAAAATTGCCTTTCTTTCTCTGTGTAGCTTTTGTTTTCACCCAGAGATTTTTTTTGAAAAAAGATCTTTTTCCTCTCTACGTTCATGGCTTCCTTGGAGTAAAGGACGTTTCCTGAGCGTATACATGTAGCAGTCACTCCTCTTTGTTGGTCTCGTGGGCTATGCTTTCCTCTACTGACATTTCAATTACTCATTTTTATCCCACCGTAAGATTTTCTGGGGTTTTGTGTTACTTTCCCAAACAGAACGTCTCAATTCGCTGGAACAAAGATATTGTACGGCCTCATGTGTACTACTTTTTATTTTATTTCGCTCAGTTTTGCTTTTATCTCCCTTGCCATTCTCTAGTAACACCCTAAATTACCTGCCTGCTAAATCCCAGTTTGGAGCCCTCTATTCTTCTTTCTGTTGATACATCTTTCTTTCTCATTTTCTTGTGTGCTAGCTGCTTTGCTTTCTGATTCTTCCTGTCTCCTTGCTGAACAACTTTTTATTTCTTGTTACTTTAAAGCCCTTTTGACCAGTCCCATTAGCTTTGCCTCTCAGGAAATTGGTGGCCATACTCCTCAGAAAAAAATTTATCAACTCTTTGAAGCCTCTGCTTTGTGTTTCTAAGCCCCCCACCTTTTAGGCACCGATTTATCATCACAATTCTAGGAGTCTTGGGTTTTATTCAACCTAGACTGTGGCAATGAATCATATATGACATTAATCAGGTTAGATTGAACCTAATTACGTTGTACTCTGGGAATTACAAACCACAAATTCCCTTTGTGGATTTCTAGGTCTGGGATTTAACGAAGCAGCAGTATTTTCTGCTTGCTTCAGGACATGTCATCGTGCTTGTACCAGCTTATAGATGAGTGTCAGCAGTCTATCCTTGCTCTGTTTCTCCGGGCTTCCTAGCACTGTTCTTCTGCATTGACTTCCCACATCTGCTATGTCATAAAATGATTTAACTAAAGATCACAAAATACTGTCTAAGCAGAAGGGGTGAGTTGAGGTTACACAGGCAACCCTGATTCCCCTGCACCCCCATTTCTAACTTTTTAAACTTTTCCTTTGCAGTTCTCTAAATGTTATTTTAATGTAATTTGTGCCTAATATATGTATTATAGATAAGTCTATCTAATAAGCAGTTTGAAATAATATATGTAGATTCTTCTATTTTATATTCTTTTCTGTAAGTCAGCAGAGTAGAGTTCATTAACTTGATAGGGATCTTTTTCAGTCTGTAACCGTTCACCAAAGAATGGATTTAGGAGTATATTTATATGGTAAATGTACTAATACTGCTTACTTTATATTAAAGTTCAGCTTTTTAACACTTTTTCCATATATACACATTTGGCTCTTTTGAAAAGGAACTTGTAACCCAATCTTTCTTCTTCTCATTTCTGCAGAATTTTTACTTCTAAACTAACATAGATAGATAGCCCTGTTCTAAGGATTAAAAATAAATAAATTAATTATTTGTGCAGTACTTGGAGAAGTACACTTGAGCAAGCTATTAGAAAGAGTAACAGTTACCAGAAGACTTTAAATAGTGGATGCTATTAAGTTGAGGTGTGGTGTTTTTTGGTTTTGTTTATTTGTTTATTTTGTTGTTTTTTTTTCGATGGGGGAATATTCAAATAGAAACGATGTAGTGAATTCATACAAAAACCTGTTTGATAGAGAGCTATAATAATACAGAATGCAGTTTTTGCTTTTCTGAAAATGATAACACAGCACGTAATATATAACTGACTAATGGAGATTTGCCACTGAAGTAACTCAATCAAAAATGTAATTTTAGTTTGAAACTCTCGTGGAAACAGCTATGACTCTTGTATCTGGCCCAATTAAATATAGCGTGATGATGATTGTGTATATGTTACTGATAGGGTTGTTCAGAGAATTTCTGACAAAGCTTTTGCCGGAGATGCTAATGAAAAGCATAAGCTTTGAATCTTCTTCTGATTTAAAAAAGGAAACCACTGTCAACACCGAATTTTTTTTAAAACAATTTTTAAAGGGAAAGTCTCCTCTGTTTCAAACAGTTTTTGTTTTTAATATCGCTAAAAAAGTGTCAGGCGGAGTGAGGTGTGGGGTTTTTCTGAGCTATCTTATTTTGAAATATTTTACCAAGTCATCAGGTTCTGAAATAGATTTGTGATTTTTAGTTTTAGAACAATCATCTTAAGTGCATCAATTTAGTAACTGCACCGCCTTCAACTATCTCTGGAAAGTTTCCAAACTGGTGTTGGTGTGTCTCAAAGCAGAGAGAGCACCATCTATTTTATGTAAGACCGATATATTTACATAAACAAAACTGACAATTATGTCAAGTGTACCAAGAATACTTGGGATGGCGCCGAATGGTTATGAAAATAGGCTTTTTAAAATTTATTTTATTTTTCTTCACCCTGGAAGTACTTGTGACATCTATCTTACTCTCTGCAATACGGATCCTCCTATTGGCAAATAGATCACTTGATTTGACAAGGTAGTTATACACCAGGAAAACTCCCTATGTCTCAGTGTGCTGGAACCTTTACAGAAAACCATAAAACTATAGCAAGTATTGTGACAGGTCACATCTCAGTTATTCCCAGGAGCTCATCTCCTGGCCTTGAAGTGACTTACCTGGTTTAAGCTCACCTTTAGAGGTGAACATGCACTAAGTGACACCAGCCTGAGCTAGCTGAAAATATGCAATACGTTTCCAAGCATTAGCTGTCTCTCACAAGAAAATTATCAGAAATGCAGAAATTTCCTATGCTGCTCCAAAAGACCCTGTGGAGACTCTGTGGATAAAATCAGGTAGCCATTAGCATGAACTTCTATAAATAATTTACAAAGGTAAAACATGTCTGCTTACCAGCAGCAGACCAGTATCCCAGAAAGCAAGACTGCATCTCTGATCTTTCAGCCCTGATACTTAGGGAATAGTACCAAAAAAAAAAAGTATATTCATGCTTATAAGTATATTCATACAAAAAATAAGTATATTCATAACTAACACTCACAGCTGTATTTGACACAAAAAGTCGTTGAGATACTGGCTTCCTGGTATCTAGGGTTTTTTTTCCTTTTTCTTCAGGTGGCACCTCTGTCTGACCTCTCTGTCCCATCAGAGCTACTGAACTTATTACTGCTTCACTTGCTAATATTGCCCTCTGTTCTGCTGGTAATAACCATCACTTTCTTTCAAACTGGCGAAATAATTAACATAATTATTCTCAGCCTTGAGTTTACTGCTTTTATTTCAGATCTAAAGAAAGATTTGTATACCCCAAGTGCTTGTCTATAGTCTCTTTGCACAACCACCACTCAGGATGCCTAATAAAAAAAAAAAGGGAAAGACAAATTCCTCACAAAGGAAGCTTTCTCTGAAGCATAAATGGTATATATGTGTTCACACAAAATAAGCTATTAAAGTGCGTTTCTATAAATTAGTGATTCAGATCTTGGAAAATTCATCACAGTTTCACTGTATTCAATTAAATACACTGTACAAAATGCATCACTTTCAGATTGAAAAGATTTGACCATGAAAACACATTCAACACTTCTAGGACATATCACAGTGACCTTATGATATTGCTAGTGGTTTATGTAATTTTTTAAATTTGTTTATCTAGAGATAAAGCAACCTCCACATGACAACTGAAATGAGCAAAAAATATTTCTGCCAAGTTTTGACAGGGTAAATACACTTGTGATTAAAAAACTATAGGTGATCAGGTGTTTCTTTTATGTCCTGTCAATTAAAATTAAGTACATGGTTCTGAGCTTTATTTACTTCTGTGTTTGGTTTTTTTTCATGTGTATATAGTCGTCATGCTTAGACTCAAAATCTTGTATGGGCAAAAGATGAGCATGGTTATAAGTAGAGCTAGAAAATTGTACTCAGTTCATGATTTAACAATATAATAGTCTAATTTATTAGTTATGATAATATAGATTCATAATTCAAGTTAACATAAAAAAGCTTTAGTAGCAGAATTAAATTGCTTTTCAGGTGAAATAAAACATGAATCCTTCCTAAAAACTTCCTTTTTCTCTGATAATGTGTTCAATGCCCCTGGGTCCAAAGACTGTTAGCTTCAGTCTTCCTGAAAGAGAAAGGGACAGGGATTCAGGACGAGCCATCAGCATCCTGAGGTCATTGCTGGGAGGCATGTGGTCCTGATGCGGGGAGTTTCTTCCTTCCCTTTGCCGGGAGAAGAAAAATGCTGGTAGTTCCTTCCTTCGTGGGCTTGGGTCTGCTTGGGCTTTATTTGTATAGATTTTTCTTAACACAGCTTATGTGCTCAATCTTGTCATTGGTTGTCATACACTTTTTGTTCTAAAGCTTTTTTTACCTGAGTAACAATAGTCTGCACTCTTGTAGTGACCTGTGAATTACAGCTGAGATTTCTGTTAGAACCTTCACACCTCTGGTACCATCCTATCTGTGTGCTCTCTTCTGCACCTCATTTTATTCTGGAAACACTGACAACTCAATCCACCCTGAATAACTCCTCATTATCACTATAAACCAAAGGAAATCTGAAATAAATTAGATAATAGTTACCTGGCCACCAGAAAAATTGCTATCTTAGCTCAAGCTAAAACAGCCCAGACAAGTTGTAGGACCCTGAGCTGTCAGGTCAGTGGCCTTTAGTAATGGCAAAATTATTTTCTTTATCATAAAAATGCTTGGAAAGTTCCACCAAAGCAAAGCCAAATAATATTGCAGAGATAAGGTGACTTCCTATGAACTGCCTATATACCAGGAATTAAACTCTCCCTTTGTTCATGCCTTCTCATTTGAAAAATGACTTTATCCTGTCTTCTACACAGTTTATTTATCATATTGTGATGCTAGATTCTAGTATCCTTTTAGTAAGTATGTGGAAAGAAATTATTTATAAAAATACAAGTCCGCTTCTAAGTAAGTGTAGAAACTTACAGAGTGGAAACTTCAGCAGTGGAAAAAAAAAAATCTGTCAGGAGCTTTAAACATTTTTTTACTTGTTGAAACAAGTTGATAAACTAAAAAAAAAACCAGCAGAGCTGTTTCTCAAACATTCTCAATCCTCTCCTCAGCTCCAATTGCTCCTGTGCAGCAGCTTTTCTCTCTTCTTAAACACGTCATCAAAGAGGTGCTACCACCGTCACTGATGGGCTCAGCCTTGGCCAGCATGGCTGTGTCTCGAAGCCAGCTGCATTGCCTCTGTTGGACATAGGGGAAGTTACCAGAAGCTTCTCACAGAAGCCACAAATGTAGCCCCCACCCCCTCCTGACTACCAAAAACCTTGCTATGAAAATGTAACACGCTACCCAAAGACAACTGTGTTAAAGCTTAAATGGATTTTTTTGTGAATGAGAATAGCAGTAGTTGTATAAGCACAGGTAGAATATTTTTGTTATTTTTCATCCCCCTCAGCTAAAGCGCATTTGAAATAAAACACCCAGAGATTTCAGTAGGAAAATACCATTTGGTGCCCTTGGGTCTTCCACAAAGCTGCTGGTATCAGACTTCGGAGACGTGCTGTGCTGTTATTCCTTACCCTATGTCTCTTACTATTAGTGTCTTAAAAGAATTTCTCTGGCAAAATAAACTGTAATTGCAACTGTTCAGTGCCTACCTGAGAAAATTACTTTACCATTAAAACTGAATGGATCGGAAAGGTTCAATGCATTCCTTTTCTACAAAAACATGTATCAGAACAAGACCAACAAAAGAGCAGAACAAGCAGGAATAACGTTTAGTTGTACATTTATACTTAAACCTGTCAGGTGTTGTTTTTTTTTTAAACCTCCTCTCCTATTACCCTTCTCTCTTACATATTTTCTTAGTATCTCTTTCCTTCTTCTTTTCCACTGCTATTGTGTAATTTACAGATTCATTTACGCCAGACAATCCATTTTTACTTCCTTAATAAAGACCATGGTTTTAAGTCATCTCTGCATTAAAAACTGGAGTCAGATTTTCAGAGACGCTGAGATTCTTCAGCTTTCTGTGCCCTGGTTTTAGAAATCTTCTAAATGCCTATGTGGTTTGCCTGGGAGTGTAAATCTGTCCCTCAGAGGAGGATCTTAATATTGAGAATTCCCATTAGCTGCTGTTTCAAGGCCAGCTTTAATGAAGACGTTCCTTTCACAGAGGTTTTAAAAGAAAGTTCCACAGAAATAGGAAAGCTTTCTTCTAATATTTCAAAATATCAAGAAAGTAGCCAGGAACTGAAAGATATTAACTGCATTTCCCCCCCCCCCTCCAAGAAGTGTAGCAGTTGCCTGTGAAACTTTGTAGTTGTAAGCCCATTTACAGTAATAGTTTCAGCTAGTCCTAATGATCAGTTGGAACAGGCAAGGCAATGTTTTCCAGAAAGAGATGTGTTTGGACTCTCTTCAGCTTGCAGTAGGTTAGTCCTTTTACCAAAGTAGAAATACCATCTCATAACACGTGTGAGGATGCAGCAAACCACATGAGCTCTAATTTACATTGCTGTAACAACAAGTCAGGGCAATGGAGGTGAAGTAGCCGTATTTTAAGAGTGCCTGATTTAGCAAAACCTACTGCAATCATGCCATCGTGGAAAGGGAAGATGGGTACAAAGGATTCATTTCAGTTATGACTAATTTCTTTTCCTCTTCCTAAGGCAGAGAAAGATCATGCCTTCAAAACCCTTTCAGAGGAGCCAAAAGCACATTTCAGTCCTGGTTTTGGTGCCAGAAGATGGTCAGGAGCTCACTGTTGCTGGCCAGGGGTGCGCAGCACAGTGCAATCGCCCTGAGCTCAGACATGAAGACATCAGTGGGAGCAACCTGACATATGTGCTTACACTGTGTTGTGCTGGGCTGCTCTCTGTCCCTCCTGCTCTCTGAAAAATCCATCATTCATTATGGTGGGACAAGAGAGAGTTGGGGCTACAGAAACACAGGGCTGGCTTTCTGCTGTGTTTGCTGTTTGGGCAGAGTGACTGAGAGGCTTTGGTGCAGCGTTTGCTGTCTGAATGGGATAGAACATGTGTTTTGGAGAAGCTGCGACTGATCCAGAAACATACGTGTGGAGATGGTGTGTCCCCACTTGGCCTGGCAGGGGACAGGGCAGGACATGTCACTGTGTGGGCTGGCAGAGACCTTCTCGTAGGACCGCCACACTGGGTGCACCAGCGCGCCGATCTGGTGCAACCCATGGGATAACTGGATTGTCGGGCTAGTTGGCTCAGTGTTTTGTCATGGGTGTTTCACCATTTCTTTGTTGAGGCTGAGATTCTTACACTGAAACGTCTGGCTGCTGAATTCCATCTCCCAGCTGGCAAGAGGCGAAGTCAGTCTGTTATTACCTGGCAATGAATTATGTATTAGCGTCTTATTAGGGGTGAAAAAAACCCCAACGAGTGCAACACATGCATAGTTTTTCCTTAGTCAATTAGTTCTTGTGTCATAATGTGAAACATCATGGTTTCTGTCCCTTGAAGGATCTTGGGCTAGGAGTTTTTCCACACATAAAACTGTGCCAGAAAATTACTGTGATCACATAATTCTGAGCGAGCAGGAACCAGTTGCCAAAATGGATGTGCCTGGCATGACTTTAATTTGCCCTAGGATGTTGGAAATGTTTTCATGGGGATGGGAAATAGGACAGAGGACCTGAGGGGGGACCAGAAATCTTGTGGAATGGCAGTGGAATCCAGGCAGGGTGCCCAAGGATATCTGAAATGAAAATATGTACTTTGCTTTTGCCGACTGTATCCCATCTTATGTGCATGCACAAAGAGTAGACACAAACGTTATTGTAAACTTATGTTAGTTCTGATGCAAAACAAGCAAAATTAATGTTCATTATTTTGCTGATAAAAATACCAAAGCACCGAGGGAATTTGCTGCTTGTAAAAGTGCTACAAGACATGGTCCTCACCGCAGTTTATTTTAGTAGCGCAAGTTGCTTTTCACCGTTGACTCTAAAAAGCTATTATTTCCCAAATGTATACAAAATAAGTCTGAACATGTTTACCTATAATACAACAAGGTGAAGTTAATTACAGGAAGCTTCAGAAGTGTACTGCTCATGTGCTGCTGACACAGCAGGGTGGATCGGTCTGAAGGGAAGTGAAGAGGGGAGGACAATCCCAGGGTGGGAACCACCTTCAGAACAAAAGACAAAACTTCAAAGCAGGGGAAAAAACCCTCTGTAACACTTCTAAAATGTTATAATAAATGAAGTGAAAATAACATGCCCATTTACATTTCTTTGTTCTTATTTATGGTTTGACTTAATGTCAGGAGATTGCCAAAGTTCCAGCATCAGCATTTGCATTCACCAGCTTCCACAAGATTTAGGAAAAAGAAAAGGAAAAAAAAAAAAAGACCAACAAAAACAACCCACTTTATATTTTCTAAATTACCTGTATTGGTATGCAAGTTACATAAAGGAGAGTAGATGGATGCAATAGGGATTTATTTTTAAGCAAATCTGCTGGTTGAGCTGCATTTCCAAACTTGGAGACCTGATTTCATGCCCAAAATCTATTCCATTGCTGTATGCATCAGTGCTATTCCTTTCTGTCTTGTACAGCACCAGGCTCATGGTTAATGTGGTATAAAATGAATGAAAGGGTCCTCCCCACTCCTAATTTTGATTAATTTATTAGAGATTTGGAATTATTTTAAACAATAACTTTTGTCACCAGAAATCAGCAAAATTCACGATGCATAGAGCCCTTTCAGTTTTGATCTGGGACCAGTTTCAGGAACACAGTGGTTCTTACCAGAACTTCTAATTTAAAAAAAAAATATTTGAGGTTTAGATTGTTTTATGATTAGTCCACAACTTTTTATTTGTACTGTGCCCTTATTTATTATGTCAAATATACAGAGTCAGGTGTATTTTTTTATTTAATATCCAGCTATGCTCCAGTTCATTCTTAGCTGGATTAATGGCATCTGTTGCATTTCGTTAGTATAGATCAATTGGCTAAGAACTTTTTAAAAAGTGTTCTTCAGATAGTCTAATCAACTAAATTCAGCTAGTCTTTCTAAAAGAGCTGCATCTTATTCCTATTGTATAATATTCCACCATAAATTAAGCTGAAGCCTCTTGCTCTGCATCTCCTTTCCTAATATTTATTCATGTTTGAAAAACAATCCACTTATTTTTTTTTACATCAATGACATTTATATTTGCTTTAACTAGTGAGGGCTTAACATGATCCAGTGCAAAAATATAACAATAATAAAAAGTTTTGACCACCTATAGATCATTTTGCATTGCGTCAGGGTCATTTTCTTTAAATATTATTATATTAGTCATCTGCATCAGCACTAATAAATGTTTTCTGGTATTCTCAGGCCCATAGATATATGAAAATAAAGCCCTGATGCATACACATAAACACAAATTTTTGAAACTGTGAATTCCTCTGCCAGTATTTAAGAGAAAGTTCTTAATTAAAATTTAAAATATCACCAAAATGACTTCTTGGGGAGGTTATATTGGGATTTTACAGTTAACTAAACTTGAATAAAACCTTTTACTGAGGATAGCAGTATTTTAAGTATTTTAAAATGCTCCAGCTTTAAATAAATTGATGATCAGTGAGATCATCCCTAGACATTCAATAGCTCTGGCCTTACAGAAGTGACACTGTGACAGCAATAATGATAGCGTCGTATCACCAGCAAAGTGTACTTGCTCTGTATGACTCATGATTTTTTATAGAAGTCTCAGCTTTGGAAATGAGTGTGTGTGTGTGTGTGTGAGATGACTGGTTTGGTGAATAAGTAGGGAAAACAAGAGGGACAGACGTGTTAAAAAATAATCCATGTAATTTCTAACTATTTTTTCTTAAAACAAATTCTAAGATACTGAAATCCAGAATCAGGCCCAACTGAACACTTTACACAGTAATTGTTCTAGTTCAGCTCTTCTGTGGAAGAGAATTTTAAGTCTCGCTCATGGATGGCATTTATTTAAGGCTTATTCTCCAGTGCTACACAGAAACAGTTGAACTCAAAAATCTAATGGGAAAGGGAATCTCTCAAAGGAGATGCTTAAGGAAATTTACATTCTGTAGTAAATACCTTCCCAGTTTTTGTATTATTCTACATTACTTCTTCTCTTACAACTGCTCCTTGAAAAGCAATTGGTCATTATTACGTTGTGGTGTGGTCCCGGTTTTTTTTGTGTGTGCAATTTCTTCCAAGGCAAGAGAAACAAAACGTCCTGCTGATGGAAAAGATGACCATTCTATGTTTTTGAAATATTTATTTTTAAATTTTCTTTAGAGTCATCATGCAAATTATTGTGCTTATTGCATGAACTGGAGTTCACCGAACTAGAAAGTCAGGTGATTTTTGCCATTTGAAGATGCTCTTGGTTGGTTACCACACTTGACACAGGGTGTTCACAAGCAGTGTGTGTGGCTTTGTTGGGTGGAGAAAAGAGGGAGTGAGACAGACTCTTCAGGTGACAGGGCAGAACTTTCAGAGTCCGCTCAGGCCCATCCTCCTTTGTCCTGTGTTAATCTCAGATGCTTTTGACAATAATGCAGAAGAGGCCTGGATGTGCATCACTGGTTATTTGGATCAAAAGACTGATATTTATTTATTTATTTTCAGTTAATCCCATATATTTGCTTGAAGGCCTTATGGCGGCTACCAAATCTCTGCAACTGCACTGCATTCACCACACAACTCTTTACTACAGGGAGAACTGACAAATAGGATTTTCTCCTCTGTCTTCTCCCATAGAAACTCTGTGCAGAAATCCTGTACTTGCCTAGCTAATGGTATAGGATTTTTTTCCCAGCAGCTTTGCTATAAATCAAGTAAGTACGTGCATGTCAGAGGACGGCATAACCCTTTATTTATGAATTTGTTAAAGAACAGTCAGAAAGGGATATTGATTTTGGTTTTATGCAGGGGACTAGTGAGAATAACCAATCAATGTATCATAGGTAAAACTTAACTATTACGGAACATTTAGTGTTATGAGGAAGTATAAAAATCGAGTAAACTCCCAATGGATGGCAGCAACATAATTTTTACTAAAGAGAGGATGTAAAGCAGAGACTGGAGATTAAAATTAAGTAAAAAAGAGCAGGAGAAACTGATGAAGACCTTACCTGAAGGCCCTGTCCGTGGATATATTATGAACAGAACGTTTTGACTAAGATGGGGTGATCCTGAACAGTTATTTACTACAATAAGGTAAAGACAGCTATTCAGAATACAGGAGAGGAAGGGAGGGAGGTTTAGTAATGTTCAGAGTAAAGGAAGATGTAGTTTATTCTGTGTGACAGTGTATCTACTTATGTCTTCCATAGTATGCAAACCTATATTTTGTTTTACTTGAGCACTGTAAGGTGCCTTGAACCCTTGAGACAACTTAATAAATAGTTACAATAGTTATTAAAATGGACAATGAACATTATATAATTGGAGATGAAAATATATACTAACAGAATATGCATTCTGGAAAAAAAACAACAAACCCAAATCCCAAGACCTCAACAACTATTAAACAATTCTCTGCAATTTTTTTTCCTTTTTTTTTTTCTTGAGTTTGTTCTTACTGTCCTAGCGCTTTTCAAGTTCAATTTGTTTAAATCTTGGAGCAAACGTGGTGTTTTGTTATATCTAATTGTTTTTCGTAAACCACTAATTAATTATGTGTACTTGAAATGTCTCTATGGTTGATGGCACTGAAGGCAAAAAATACCCTGGGATATACATGGCCAAGAAAATGAAGCAACATTTGGCCTACTTGCTTTCCACTTGCTGGAGCATTTGAACAGCCTTCTGCCAAATGAATTAAAAACTGTGCATTCGAGAAGGCAGAATTCATTAAGGCTTTCAAAGTTAGTTGCAAAGTGAGCTGTGGAGTATTTGGCAGTGGTAGTTTTTACATGCAAATAGTATAATTGAGATGATAATATAACTTAAGCGCATGTGGCCTTTGTTGTTATAATTTACCAACAATCCTCTGAGAATTCTGCTGTTGGGTGAGTGCACTTTCCGTAGCTCTGAAATTTATAACTCAAATCCAAGGTGGGTGATAAAGAAGTTATAGTATTTTTCTTTATTTAACTGCAAGGTTCAACATTGTAAAAGAAAGTTTCTGTTTAAGTAACAAAGTCCTTGTGCTTGTTGATACTTTTATGATCCTCTAGTTGTTGCCTTGCCTAATGAATCCTGCTGTGCTTTTCAATTATCAGCTTTAGTAGCCCAAAGTATTTCTACAGATGTAATTATTGATGATAACCTGGAAGAAAGAACAACATGAATTGCTTTTGCTCTGAGTTTGCATCCCAAATCTCATGGCTCGGGTCTGTCGCAAACGGTGGGGAGGAGATGCTCATCACGGTGTGTCCTGCTCACGTAAAACATGCCCTTTTTTTAATTCAGAGCAAACTGCTTTGCTCAGGTCCTGCTAAAACTGAAGTAAACACTTGACTTTAATAGGATTTAAATGTGCGATTAAGCACTTTGATCTGACTCTTAAAAAGCAGTAGCTGTGCCGGATCTCAGATAGTTTTGGTCAGTCTGCTGCCCGCTTGCTCTCAGCATCTGCTGCAAGAGATAATGAATCTTACTGAAAGAAAAAGCTTTGGAGACAAAAATCAACATTTTAAAGAATTTATGTGACACTTTTGGTCTTTGTCTAGCAGATCTAAAAAGGGCAGAAAAGGAAAGTTTAACCATTTGCTAAACAAAGAGGACTGAGAACTAAAGAGCTTTGCAATGTACACTCAGGATGTGATATCTCAAATGTCTTATCAGAGTCCATTATCAAAGGAACTCAGTTTTCCTCGAGAACGTACTGACAGCATTTGCAATAATCATTTTAGGAGGAGGAGTGCAGAGAAAAGGGCAGAAAACTCTCAGTAGTGGAACATCAGAATAAATAGCTGCTGTCTAAAGGAAAATGTGAATTTCCCTATGAATTGTTTGGACAGGGCTGCTTCTTTCTCTCTTTTTTTTTTTTTCTTTTTCTTTCTCTTTTTTTTTTTTTTTTTTTTTTTTTTTTTTTTTTTTTTTTTTTTTTTTTTTTTTTTTTTTTTTTTTTTTTTTTTTTTTTTTTTTTTTTTTTTTTTTTTTTTTTTTTTTTCTTTTTTTTTTTTTTTTCTTTTTCTTTGTCTTTTTTTTTTTTTTTTTTTTTTTTTTTTTTTTTTTTTTTTTTTTTTTTTTTTTTTTTTCTCTTTTTTTTTTTTTTTTTTTTTTTTTTTTTTTTTTTTTTTTTTCCCCCCTCTTTTTCTTTCTCTCTCTTTTTTTTTTTTTTCTCTTTTTCTTTCTCTCAACAGAAAAAGTAACATTTTGTAGTGGAAAGAGATCATAAAGTGGGTTTAGAAATTTAAAATGCAAAGTCTCCAGAAATATTCCACATTGAAGGTGAGACTTTGAAAGATAGTTAAGAGGTTTAGGCCCAATTTGGATTATCTTTCCAAATGCAATATTCTTAGGCCTCTTTGAAAACCATGAAACTTCCCTTCCTCTTACATTACATTGATGTGTAAAAAAGGCCATGCTGCAACTTGAAAATAATTGCTGTTAAACAAGATCCTTATTAACTGTGAAGTTTCATAATGAATTGTCTTCCTAAAATTGTGCTCTAGCAGTACTGCTCTATATTTGTTATGCACTTCATAAATTTGTTAATATTAATTTTAATGACTGCATTTGTTCTTTAGTTTTATAACAATATGAATGGAAAGGAGAGATAGATTCTAATAGTTTGAATAAAGTAATGTAAAAGATTATTTGACATATTAGGTATACATCTACAATAATTTATACTTACAGAGTGTATTTCTCCCATTATTTTATATAAAAATAATGTAAATGCTACAATAAAGCAAAAATTGTGGGTTTGCTGCCAAAACTAAGGTTTCCCTGTTTTGTATTAACATGTACAAAATTAGTAAAAAGATGTAAAAATAATGGACTGCTACTGTAATTCAGGACATTTGATAGATAGATTTACATTAGATATTAACAAGAAATTCTTCACTGGGGTGGGGGAGACACTGGAACTGATTGCCCTGAGAGGTTGTGGATGCCCCCTCCCGGGAAGTGTTCAAGGCCAGGTTGGATGGGGCTTTGAACAACCTGATCCTCCCATGGCAGGGAGGATGGAACTAGATGATCTTTAAGGTCCCTTTCAACCCAAACCATACTATTATCATCAGACATGAATATTCTATGTGCATAGCAAAAGAATCACTTGATAGAGTTTATCTCTGGAAATAGGCTGGAAAGTGAAATAACTTCAGAAAAGACAGGAAAAACTCAGCATCTTTATTTCTAAACAGAAGGTGGTAGACATCAAAGAGCCTGAAATATAGAAATAGAGAATAGGCCATGTAGGAAGTTTAGGAATATTTTCACAGTAGGCTGGATACTAGAAAAAATGCAAATATTAAACAAACAAGAGAGCTACCTGCCCCAAATCTGAGCTATGAAGAACCCTTCCATGGGTACACCTCTTTACATTGGATGTCTGCGCATCCAGCAAGGCTGACTGGTTTGAGGTTTGCCCTGGGGTGATGGTCAAGCTTCAGGCCAGAACTGAACTAGTTCATCAGTGTAACTCTAGGGAGCACTGCAGTGCTGGAAATCTCCTAAAATGGGACTTAACTCAACTGCCAGAATCTCAACTTTATTTAAGATTCTATGGATCTTTAAACAAGAACAGCAGTCATTAAGATGAAAAAATAAGGTCCTAAACTGAGTAATAACATTTTGCTACTTTACTTTTCACTGTTCTTTCAAAATAATGTGCTGTGATGTTTATTACAACAGTATGCTGTTCTTTTATTTTCCTCCTTTTTTTTTTTTTTTTTCCCCTAACAGCTCTATACTTGCACTGAGTGCAAGGAAGAGTAGGGGATGAGAAGGACTCAAGTGCAATTTTCAAAGATGCCCAAGAGGTTTGAGTGGTTAGCTGGTTTCTATTTTATTTTCAGAGGTCTTTAAGGTGGTCTTAAAAAATGTGTTATGTTTACTAATCTAGAAATCAAGTTCGAGGCAAACCATCACACATTAGAGAGATGTAATTTCTATTACTTATTATAAGCAATGCCTTCATCAGGCAAGCACATCTATTCACAAAAGCTATAATAAAAACTAAGGGAAATGACACTGCCCATATTTTCTGAAACAATGCAAAACATAATTCTGAGACTTTATTTACCTGGGTTTTGCATCTGAATTTGGTTATCTATCTATACTCGCTCTTCTTTAGAACCATTGATCATGTGATTCTATATACACTCTTTTTCTTCTGAGTTTTTGCAACTAAATAGACTCCAGATAGTTTGAGTGCACAAGTCACTAGAGTGACTGAGTGATTTCATGACTGTCTTTTCCATTATTTATTATTTATATTCCAACATTGCACCTTGCTATTTCATGTTAAGGGAGCAAAATTAAAAATAGAAAGTACTGTTATCCAGATGCTTCTTAAATGGGAATTAAATGTTTGCATAAGCACGTGTAGGCACACACTTGAGGACAAGATTTCACTGGAGGAACTGAGATAAAACTCTCGGGGGACAGTGTTGCTTCCTGCCCACCACTGACTCTCTCCTTCCTGGAAGAGCCTGACTGGGAAAATTTCAGTAATACCTCTAGTAATGCCATAGTAACTTACAGCACTGTCCTTTGATTGTAACAGCAGCAAAGCAGATGTAGCACCACAGACCATCATTTGGGACAAGGCTGTAGGGGTTTGATGTGGAATTTTTGTTGTTATATTTGAACTGGCCCTGCTCACTTGGACAGATCCCTTTGGGCTATCCCTCTGCTGCTCTAGACCACTGGTACCTTGGGTGGGCAATAACTACCTTGAAGAGAGACGCCCTTTTGCTTCTTGCCCCATCCACTGGTGAAGACAGCTTTATGCTATAAAACTGAGAGCTTTTCTCCCAGCAGTGGTGAAAGAAAAGGCATCAGCCAGAGTTGCTCTTTGTTTTGAAAGAGAAACTCAACTTATTCTTGCAGACCGATATCACCAAGGTAAAGACGAGTCTGGGGAATCCAGATAAATCTGTTCAATCCTAACCAGATTTTCAGCTCAGGCTATGGGGATATAAACTGTCAAATGCAATGGATCAGGTCTGTCACTTGTTCCATCAAACCCAAAAATAAAACACAGGGCTTTTTTTCCACAATCTTTAGTTTCAAGTTGTTCTTCATAGCGTCAAGAAAAATCAGAAAGCAAAGGTTTTATTATAGTTTGAGGTGTAACTGAATCAGTAATCAACATATTTGAGGTTTTTTGCTATGTAAAAGAAAAAGTCTAATGAGCTGCTTAAAAATTGTATTTCTTGAAAGAATGCAAGTATGTAATTAAAAATTGATTGGTGTAGCAATGAGATTAGATTGAGAGTTCAAAATGTAATTGTTTCAAATAAGCTTTTAGATCATCCAGTCACCACAAAATGAGAGGAAAATATAAACACGGTTGGAGTTTACAACAGCAATCCTTTGATGGCCAGAAGGTAATGAAAACATGTGGGATCTGAGTTACTTGCAATCAATGTTCAGCACTTCCTATGAAACTTTCTGGTGGAATAATGTATAGATGTGAACATAAATATATAATTAAGCTGTTTTCACTTTTCCTGTGGACCATGGATACCAACTGTGATAGGTACCATACCTACTGTTAGCTGTAATATTTTCTGCTGGCCTGTTAGTCTCAGTTCTCTGATCACTGTAGTGTCTTTGTGCCTCTCGGTTAATCAGAATTAACTTCACAGATCTAGTTTATACTTTTGTCAATAGAAGAAACTGTGATGTTATTTCATAGATTCCCCCCTCCCTTTTTTTTTGTTTTTCACATGTTTAGGGTTCTGGAAATAATATTCAAGCAATGTGTGATTTTTATTACTAGTTTTGATTCAAGTTTCTTCAGAGAGAGGCCTTTCTTATTCTTCTTTGAGAGAGGGATTTGGAGGGAAAATATTATCTCTTTTTTAAAGAAAATGCAGTCTTAACTTATTTGAGTTTGAGATACTTTTCATTCTTTTTTCCAATGTCAAAAAGAAAAGGCCAGAAAAAGGCTGCCAAGGGGTGTGTGTGTGGGAAAGTAGAGGAAAAACCCTTCGCCTTAAATATGGCATTTTTCTTTTGAGAACTATCTGTATATCCAGTTTGGAAAATACGGGGTAATAAGTTTAGATTAAAAAAAAAAATCCAAATCAACAGAGTAGGTTGGATGTTATTGTAAAAGCCACAGAGTTCCTTGGTTGCTTCTGGCTTGGAGGGGATGAGTACATCAGTAGACCTTTGACCCGTCCAAACTGCAATAAAAATATGGATAATTTGAATGAATGAGTCATTGCAGCAATTCGTACTACAGTCTTTTTGCCTGTTACAAAGTAATGGGATTATTTATGTCTGTCATTGCTCTTTGAGTCCTCACTAGCTCTGGCCAAGAACTTTGAACTTGTAGAGAACAGCTAATGTCCACAACCAGGAAGGCATTGCCCACCGCCAAACACCAAGGTCCCTGATCTGTCTGACTCCTTGGAGATAGAGGGACCTCTGTAGTGGGAGCAGAGAACCTGGGGCAGCTCACATTGAGAAGGACAGCAGGTTGTCAGAAATGCAGATTACCTGATAATTGCACTGAAATTCAGCTAACTTCTGTTTAATGATTGTTACAATGTTGCATGTTTCATCATAGAAATACCCTCCCCACATCAACCTATTAAAACATATGCGTCAACATACATATATGTGAGGTAAGAATCTATTACAAACTGGGCATCTGCACAAAACTGGTTCAGAAGAAGGGGCTGAGCTTTGATTTAGCACCTAACATTAGGGAGTCTTCAAGTCTGATGAACTCTCGTTAGGTTTTGAAATGTAACAAATCTCTTCCCGAAATTAAATTATACTTTTATAATTAGCATTCTAGCAAGGAGTAAAAGCAACTAAAATAATTCATTTTCAGTATTTCATCGTGAGAGATGATTTTTCTTCATTGAATTTTTATCTAAGCTAAGGAGCTTTATTTTTTAACTGACTCAATACTCTGGTTTTACTGTGAGATAAAGGAGCTTGGTTTGTGCAGGGAGCAAAAGCATTATTCATTTTATTTTAGAAGTAATTTTAAAATACGGGCTGTATATTAACATAGTCTATTCATTCTAAATGACACATAAAGCAGGCTTATCTTGACGTAGCTTTTAAATGGTGTAACATTGTGTGCATGCTTTCTTCAATGTCATAATATTAGTAACATACTGTTCCCATTTTCTTTACATCATCTGATGTATTTTCACGGTTTTGGGTTTTTTTCCCTCTCTTCTTCCTAATTCATCGTGTTATGTTAAATAGCATGGGCTAGCATTTTCTCCCCAGTTCTTTTATGTATTATTTCTTACTTTTAAAAGTCTGTATGGTCAGATTATAGACTATTTTAATTTTTCTCATGTGCTAAATACGGATTCGTCCTGAAAGCATGTGAACTTAAAACTGCTGAAAGTTTGGGCTAGGGTTTTGGTTTTTTTTTGTTTTAAATCAAAGTAGGTAAGGATGGATTATAAGCACTTGTGACACTCACTTAAAAATAGTAAGATTAAAGAAAAATTAGATTTGTCTGAATTGAAAATGAGTAGAAGTACAAGGGTTTTGCCGAGGTTTGTAAAACATACAGATTTCAATACTTTTTTTTTCATATAGTAGTATGTAATAAAATTTAGATATTTAGGCAATTCATCGAACACTATGGGGGAAAAAAACAAGAAATCATTTCATCATCCTATTTACTGACCTAATTAAAACTAAATTGCAGTGGGATATCTCAGGATTCTGTAGAAATGCCAAAAATAAAATCAAAACTGCGAGGGAAATTAAGAACAGTCATTATGTGTTCCTCCTACCAGAGCAATGATGTACTATATGTGATCACTAGTCAACAGACTAATAAATTTTGCATCCTTATTAACCCTGGAGTTATATTAGAATATATAATATATCTTGAGATATGTAGGGCATGTTTAATTGCACTCACTCACACCTTTTAATAAGAAGAAACTTCTTAGCCATCCATTTTTATTTGTTATCAATGTGGTAGGACTACTGAATTAATGGAGGTTAATAAAAAATCCCTAATGCCTTAGTCAAACTTTCCCGGTTCTGAAGATGAAGAATTAATTTAAGTTGTGTTTGCTATAGATACAGATAAACTTCATAAAGGGCACATTTTCATATTCCTACCTATGAATAAATTATTTTAAAGAGAACAAATGATTTAGACTGTTATCTCTGCTGGGCATTTGGGATCATGTGGGGCATAATGAGCTCTTTCTCATGCAAACTGTACACTGAGGCATCACAGTGAGGAGACACAGCAAGGATTGGGGACTCAATTTCTTATGCACTGGAAATGTGAAGTTACTCTGAGTGCTCCTATATCCATGTGTAAGAATCACTAGAAAGCATTACAATGAATTTGAGACCACTGTTCAAAATATTTTAGACCATAGACTTAGTTTTCTATTGATATATTTTTATCAACAAGCCTTGTATGCTAGTTGAATTGCTAGGCAGGTTTTCTTGAATAAATGGTTACTTAAATTTATTTTCATCAAACGTACTATATGAGGACATTCAAAGTTTAGTGTGTGCGTGCTTCTGGGTTACAGCTTCATCTCTCCCTGTCAACAGAGAGTTTTATGGTATAACATCATATTTTTTTAATGAAATATATAATGAGCTCCCATATCAGGTCAGAAGAAAACCTAATTTACGTGTTTACCAGTGTACAAACTCAAACAATTAAGGAAAAGAAAAAAAGGGCACATAAAGAATGATTTCTTTGCCTTATACAGTCCTTTTCTGTTTCTTTCTAGTTTCTTCCCTCTTGCCTGCCCTATGCTGGCAAAGAGCAGTCTAGGTACGTCTCTGGGCAGAAGTTATACCTGAGCTAACCCCTCCGATAGCCACCAGTGACCCTGACCACATGAATGTATCTCATCCTCTCCTGTACCCCTTGATCATCTAAATCCCTGCAAACTGTTGCAGCAGCAGGCTCTTGTAGGCGTGCATTCATTGAAAACACATTGCCTTTTGCCTTTAAGCACTGTTTCATACCAACACTGCCTCATTCCCCCATTGAGAGAGACCTATTGGGATTTGCTTTCAGGTGGAGGACACTGTTTACGGAATTATGAAGTCATAAAATGCTTTGGGTTGAAAGGGACCTTTAAAGGTCATCTAGTCCAAACCCCTGCAGCGAGCAGGGACATCGTTAACCAGATCCGGTAGCTCAGAGCCCTGTCCAAGTTGACCTTGAATGTTGCCAGGGATGGGGCTTCTACCCACCTCTCTAGGCAACCTGTGTCAGTGTTTCACCACCTTCATTGTTAGAAAAGTCTTCCTTATATCTAGTCTAAATCCACCCTCTTTTAGTTTAAAATCATCACTCATTTTCCTGTCACAATGTGCCCTCCTAAAAAGATTTTCCCCATCTTTCTTACAAACCCCCTGTAAGTACTGAAAGGATGCAATAAGGTCTCCCCAGAGCCTTCTCTTTTCCAGGCTGAACAACCCCAATTTTCTCAGCCTTTCTTCATAGGAAAGGTGTTCCAGCCCTCTGATCGTTTTTGTGATCTTCTCCAGACCTGCTCCAACAGGTCCATATCTTTCTTGCACTCCGTTATCATTCCCTGCCTTCATCTACCAGACAGCCTCTCACACCAAGCAGCGTGGCATGACTGTAACCATCCTAATCAGCTTCAAGACAAGGATGGCCACATTCTCATTGTGCCTGGGAAGAGCCTGGGGGTGGCCTCCAGCCCCTACTGGTGCCCCAGTCACTTGCACAAACGTGGGAGTGCTGGGTTGCAGTGGGGACCTCTGCCTATGCTTCTATGTGTCTGTGGATGGGCTCTGTGAGAAACCAAGTGCTGCTGAAGTTAATTGACTGAGGGGTAACCTGCCCCACTAGGGAGTGATGAGTCTACTTAGTTCTGTCAGGGTCTGTGGAGTATGTTCTTTTAAATCCTAAAACAGGAAAACTGCATATGCCGAGTAAACTTTATACTGGCTTGAAAAGAGAGTTAGTGACAAATATGTGGAAATTGAGTTATCATAGCAATAATTTTACAAATATTTTGACTGAGTTCTTCTGTGTTCTGTTTTTCCCTTTCCTACAGCTGCCCTGTAGCTCCCAAACTCCTCCTCTCTCACACCTAATCAGAAACCATTTAAAACGCGGCTTTTAGCAGCATATCTGCATGCTGTTAACCAGAGTCATGGAGGATGGGAGGCATATTGCTCTACCTGTAGCTACCAGGATTTAAGCTGAGTGTAGATGACAAACACACACCTTGAATACAAACGTCTAGGAGCAAAAACGTTATCAAGATGAATGTCAGCTCAGAACAAGTTATTGTATTAACATCTGTTCTGAACAGGGATGTATTTCCCATCTACACCATCATTTTGGTGAAGGTGCACCTGAATATCCCCAATGGAGACTGCTGGGTGAGAGAGGACATGCAACTAGGCTTGTAGCTCTGCGTGCTGGACTCTCTACCAAATCACACGCTGTCTGATCTGAAGTACCCCCATAGGAAGGAATGCTGTTCTTTCCTTGTTTATACTCCTGGATATTTCGACTTCACCCTAGGGCAATGGAGTAGAGTAAACCAGTAACAGGAGCAAGTGTGGGATGTCATTTAGTCCAGAAAAAAGACCCACAAAATTATATAGCTTGGAAATGCCAGTTTGGTTAAAATGGTGAATATTTTGCTGGTAGCTACTGGTTGTTGAGCTTGATCTAAGTACATTAATGTTGTTCCTATTAATTTTCTTTATTTCTAGAGAACAACAGTGATATTAGCATTTAAATGAAAAAATATTTGGTTTTATGATTCATTACTATTTACTATTCTGTGGACCCATTTAAAACTACTCATTTGTTTTTCCTCATTTGGTCTGCAATTTTCTGAACCAACTTTTCTCTTATTCCGTAATGCTTGCCCTTTAGATACAGACATTAACCTCAAATGAGGAGCCTTGTCAGAAACACTTTCCAAAGTGCAAATAACTTTGTCATTTCATTAGAAAATATGGAATTATGTTCTGAAGCATTTCTTCATTTAATCTTGAAGATTATCATCACCCTTCATCCTTAAGCATCCATTTGATATCTGGCTGGAATCTTCAATGAGATTCTCCTGATATGAAATGAACTTTCTATTGCCTGGCTCGGTGTTAAGTTCGGGCACCGTCCACGCCCCGCTCACCCAAACTTTGTATAATATCTAATTTATAGGTTGTGTAGCCTTTCATAAAAGGTGATAGAAAATGAAAATAAAAAGTCCCTCCAAAGAAAGATGATATAATGTTACATGATGTTTATCATCTTACCATTAGAAGAATCATTACCACCTCTGCTTTGTTGAAAGATAGGAAATGTGAGCCTTTGTTGTTGTTGTAATTTGCTCCCCTGTAACAAGCACTCTATTTTGAAAAGGTTGTAGTCAGCTTTTGATACAGTGCCTAACATTTCCTAGTCAAAACAAATATGCACCTGTTCCATGTTTGGACTTAAATATGAAGCTTAGCTTGATATATTGCTTTAAACATGACAAGAAAATTAAAATACGGAAAGGCTGAAATACACAAAAACTGTAGAAAGAGATATTTCAGAATAAAAATATTGTACAGGTATAACGCATATAGCTAATTTCTCTCTAAAACTGTGCACACTTGAATAACACATAGAGTACACATCAAGACGTATCTTTGCAAATCTATATGATGCTGTAAATGAGACATTATCCCACACATTTTGGCTATATTTCCTTTGCACAGAATCTGATGATTACATGTTAAATTATATAAAGAGTTCTATCAGGTTATATAATCATCTGCACCACAAAATAATTCTACACCAGAAAATGCATTTCAAAGTCCTTTTCTTGAACAGTGTAGATTAGAGGATCAGGGCTGCTCAGTGAGTTCCAGTCATTCTGTGCAGCACATTCCACATCAAAAACAGGTTGGGGAGTCTTGTGTGGGCTTTTTTCTGTTCAGTTTCGCTTTGAACACTTGAGGTGAAAACCTGTTGCTTTTGAAGTCATCATCAGGAGTTAATCCAGCATGAAAATTGACTCTATGAAGATTGGATCCCAACAGACTAGGGATTTGTGTCTCCCTCACAAACCAGATTCTTCAGCCTTTGTAGATTGAGTATATATAACATTTTTCTATTGTTTCCACTTTCTTTTCTTTCTTTTCTCTCTTCCTTTCTTTCTCTCTTTTTTTTTTTTAAAAAAAAAAAACAATTGATAGCTTGAGAATATCTCTTCAAAATATTTTCAACAACTTTATTGTTACCACAAACATGTGGTAAGTACACGGTTTCTGGGTTACGCTGAGTAGCACCCCCTAAACTCATGTAACTAATACTGGTGGTTCCAAGGAATATGTCCCAGATGGGTCAGTACGAAAGAATGTCGTATGATACCTCCTGGTGGAAGTGAAATCTTTCTTATAGTCTATAAAAATTTCTACAAATTGTTCAAATAATTTATCAAAATATTCAGGTTCTATACTAAGAAGAGGACGTCAACCCTTTATAACATTACCTTAAAAGGATTTAAAGCTTTTCCTTTTTCCCTCAGAAATGTGTGCCTTTGAATGTCCTATGTTTTCTTTGATGCGTTATCTTAGTGTGATCCACTGCATTTGCAAACTGCATGGAAGAGTTAACATGTTTTGCTGTTTATATTCCTTATTTTCCTTGTCTGAACACAATGACTAATGATCACTAAAGAAAACTAAATCTTAAAAAAAGCAAGTACATTTAAAAGGAATATATGCACAAAGAGAAAAACATCAAATTTATCACAAGCTCCTAATTATGATGAATGACAGAACGCTATTAGACCACGCTTGTCAGCGTGAGTTTGCTTGTTATTATAAAGTTTTAATGTAATATCAGCTTGGTGAATGATCATCTGGTATTTTCATTGTTCAAAGCGCGCTATCCACAAACAGAAACATTTCATTTAGAATCATGCTGACAAGATCCAATTAGGTAGCCAGATGGCCTGGTGTAAGTGCACGCTATCATGTTGAGGTAACCGGGAGAGTATGCCCTCAGCTTTATTCTTTGTAGTGTATGAAACAAGTTGGAGCAAACCCATGGCTTCTTTTTGAAAAGGATTAATTAAACTAGACTTCCAATTCTGCTTTAGGGGTGGTAGGTTTTAAATACCACAGAAGTAGAAGGTGACGGTAGGCTACAAAGCCTGGCATCTGATGGTTGTAGGTTTATTCTTTGCTGATAGTAATCACAGTTAATGGAGATCTGTGTGCAGCTCAGAGAATATTATGCATAGGAAGGGAAAGAAACTAGTTCACTCAATGCAAAAGTGGGTTTTTTTTATCTTGCAATACTCCTATAGAATAAAAATACTGGTTTGTACAAAAAAGGGTGTATGTGCAGTTTTTCCCTGCAGTATGCTGTCAGTTTGGGCAGATGAGGACAAAAAACTTAAACTGTTAACAGGCCATCCCAAAAACTCAACCCAAAACCTCCAGAGGTTTATGTGATGCCTCATCTAGCAACAAACAGATAACTTGTACAGTATTAATCCCTTGACAGAGGGCAACTGCTGCTCTCCGACATTTTACATGTTTCATTTACATTGTTCATTATTACTCTGCTTCCTTTGTATTTAAGACTGAAAAGTGAAAGACTTCTCTTTCTGATCTTCAGTCTTTGCATATCAAGGGCCTGGGCTTGCCATAGAATTAGTGCCTGCAGAGGTCCCACATTGCAGCAGAAAGATTATGTTCAAGCTGATCTTTTGGATTCCTGGTGAGGAGAAGGGGAAAAAAACCTCTTCCAAAGCAGCCAACTTTCCTGAAGAGTTGACAAGAAAAAATAAATCTCAGCCAAAAATTCCATCCCACACTTCCATGTCTGATTAATGCAATACACATGATAGCACCCCAGATGCATATCCAACGTACTGCCAAAATGAAAATTGTCAGAGGGAGTAAGGAGGCATTCAGGTAGGGGAAAGGAGGAAAAGGTAAACCAGCTTGTGTTATTTGCAGAAGGCGCAAGAAACTCTGCAGAGAACATCAGTGAGCTCACTGTGTTACTGGCTCCTTGGGTAACAAGCCAAGGAGAATCTAAATCTGTGTAAGATCGGTGAGTCTAGAAAGACAATAAAAAATAGAGGATAAGGAAGGTGTTACAGGAACAAAAATGTTCAAGTTTATTCTTGATTTCTTTTTTTTTTTTTTCCTTTTCCTCCTCAGCCAGCAAACATTGTCCCTGTTTCTGAAGCTGTGGTGAAACGGCGTAGCAGCACAATCATAAACAGAGAATTTCTTTGATTGGGGAATCATGTTGTATAATGAGAATTTTTTTTTTTTCAATGAAAAATGCCTCAAACTTTTAATAGGCTTATGATTCTGGAAGTAGGCGCACAAGGGAACAATTTGGACCAAAAGTGATGAGAAATTTGTGAGGAAGCACACAAATCTTACTGCCACTAAAGATGCACTTGATATTGTCAGTCTTGAGACATCTGTGCTTGTTTTATATTGAAGCAAGCCCTTTTCCTTTCTCGTTTTTACAATGTGTTTGTTAATTATTATAGTGAATATTAACTTTGTGTGTTCATTGTCTTCTCTTGTGGTTTATTTTTTCTTACTGTGATTTCATTTGATTATTGCTGCTTCAGTTCTGCTTCCAAAGATGCCAGGTACCTATCAGCTGTCAATATTTATTTCTAAAGTGAAACTGTTAATGTGTATTATTTACAAGTTTTACCTTACTGAATAAATAGTGCCTACTAAAATTTTATTTCTTTATGGGAGATAGCATCAACAGTGACAATATGGCTAGGAAATAGTCTTTCCTTTTTTTTTTCTTTTCTTCCTTTTCCTGTACCAAACCATCATTTTTTTCTGTTTTTTCTTTTAAAAACCTACGTAGAAAAAAGATTTATGTCTCTTTATAAGGCTATTCTACATAATAATAACATTTTCCAGTATCATAAACTGCATAACTTTCCAAATACAGGTATAACTGTATCACCAAAAAACAAAAAAAGCAACTCTTCTTTCACAAAATTTATCATGAGACTTCTCATGAATCCGTATTACATTTCTTTATATAAAAAGACCACTGGCACACCATCCCAATCTCTTCAAGTAAGCAAACTCCCAAGAATTCTATATGCAAAAGAGCAACTGTGGTTATTGAAAACATAACTGATTTGCTATGTTTACTTTAGACATTGTATCTCCTTTTTAGCAATATAATAATACAGAAAATATTTATCATTTTCTTGCTAAGGATTTGTTTGAATGGCACATTGCTTTTGATAGACTACAGGACTTTCTGGAAAATAAAGCTAGAAAATCTCGTGAAAAAAGGTTTTTTTTTTTTTATGTGGTGGAAACAACTGTTCAGCGCACAGTAAAAAACCAAATTTCCGCAAATGTTTTACAAACAAATCATTTAAATTTGCTGTGAATTGTCTTTGTAAAGTGAATTTACTATTGTCATGTACAAAATAATACTTGCATTGATAAGAGTGGTGAAATAGTCTCCAATCGATTTGCAAACTCTAGAGCCAGTCTGTTTAGCAAAATATATTCTTACCTTCACAAAACTTATTTTGCACTCACAAGCAAAGTTTTTAAATGGGCAGTTTAAGAGGTAGCTGCTCTCTAAAAATATTCAGTAGTACAAGAAACCACTACAACAGTCACAGAAAGGAGGAACATGCAGCAACATGCAACAGCTTGTATGTAAATTATTTCTTGTCTTTCAGATCCCAAACGCCTCCATTTTTCCCCTTTTCCCACATGGAAATCTGCTTTTGTTTGAGTACAAATGGTACTATACTTTTTTTGTCCTCCATTTGTTGTTTCCTCAAGTAACTATTCTGAATAGAAAAGCCAGGAGACAACCATGTATGGCCACCAGAGAAGATCTGGAGAGATGCTGAGGGGGCAGTGTACGTGTACTAGCAAATTTCTAGTAAATCCCCATCAATCTGCTGCCTCTTTTCAGTGTCATGCTCTAAGCATCCTAAGACCTTTCTACATAAGGCTATCAAAATGCTACATAGGCCCTTTCTTAACAGGAAAACAGCACAAGGTTAACTTTGCTTTTCTTCCTCTGCTCACCTTAATTGTTTTTACCTGTTCAATGCAAGAAATTAGTGCAGTAAAATGAAATGGTAAGTCTTACCCAGACCCTTTAAATAGCTAAAGCCTTGGTAAGCCCTTCTTCCTTTAAATTACTGATTTTATGAAAGGATGTGAGAGCTGAGGTTTTGAAGTGAAGTGAGGAAAATGTGCCTCTTCTTCACAGACCTTAGGGTGTACCTGTGGACACTGTTTCTGCCCATGCTTTCTAGTAAAAGAGGATATTGCTGAAGTGGAAAGGAAATGATTTTTAGACTGGACCTTGATAAAGGAAATGGTTTTTAGACCAGACCTTGACAGAGGAGAGGGATTCTGGCAGATTTGGTTAGAACATGCTGTATGTTAGTAACAGACAATTTTCTCCACCCTATTCGCAGTTTTTATTTAGTCTTACATTATGAAGCACTTTAGTTCATGCTCTTTTACATCAACAAAAAGGTTAATGCAAAAGAAAGGAAAGACCACTAAAATGGGAGAAATAAAAATGATAAAATATAGTATAAGAAGAACAAATCTCTTAAAAATTGAGTAGAAAATGTAATGGAAAGTAAGGAGAAAGAGATGGGAAGTGAACCATCTATGGGGAAAACCCCCTAAAGAAACCACCCCATTACTGCTGTTATACCTTGTTGTTCCTTCTCAGAAGTGCTCAAATTTTGTTTTATTATTTTTTTAAACATTTTCTGTTGTTGTTTCTAAGGAATAACTGCTTACAAGGAACACTTTCCATCCATAGATCTCAAGGTACTTCAGATAGACATTATTTTTTTTCCTTTCTCTGTATGGGCAGCTTGAGAGGTAGGGAAGTAACAACACTCTCCTAAAATAACCTGCAGTGTCAGTGTTGGAATCAAGACAATCAAAGCACATCATCTGGGAAACGTATATTTCTGTTGAAAAAACGTAAGGAAATGGTATTGGAAGGTAACCAATTTTATCGGTCTTTCACAAAAAATGAAGTGGCCACAGTACAGGAAATCAAATACTTTTTTTTAAGGTGTTTACAGGAACTACCTTTTTCTGAATTTGTAATACAACCAGCTCAGTGGAGTCTTGCTCCGCCCACAGGAGCCTTTCCTGCAACGGGGACATTCGGAGACCGCTTCCAGCAACTCTGTCTTCAGTTGTGCTGCTCCAAAGGGTTCAAGTCATTGGCTTACTGTTATTTGAAAGTAATTGTGTATTTAATAGATTAACTTCAGAAAACCCTGACTGCTATGAAAAATTAAGTAGGTTTTTTAGAGGTTGGTGGATGACTGCCAAAATATTTGGCATCCATGAGAATTTTAAAATTTGTGTTTGATGTGTCTTTGGCAGATGATAAGAAATAGTAATGGTTGACTCGGATCCAGCAAAACTTTAAAATTAGAGTAATTGATTTGCTTCAATAATAATAAAAAATGAATGTCTTTTAAAAAAAATTCTTCAGTACTCAGGATGTCCCATGTTCCCTGGTGGATGAATGCTCCCTAAACTGCTGTGTGACCAAGGGTGTCAATGCAGAAACCAGATCAGAAGCTTAAACTAGAAAAGGAAGGATATCTGAGAATTGAGGTATGACATCTAAAGAACTCCTCCGTGCATGAGACAGAGGTCCTGTACAGCATCTGCCATTACAAATGTATGTGAATTTAGAAAGAAACATTAAATATTAATACTTCAGCAACATAAAAATTGCTACTTTTTTGTCACTTCAGGCAATTAATTTGATTTCTGAAACTCAAAATAAATGTAAAATAGGCTAAAATAGCGTTATAAAAATATAACTCATTGTCTATATTTTCTTTAAATTACAATTATAAATTAAAAGCAAGACAGAACAAGAGTTAGCCATTAGCTTGACTAGATCTAGTAGCAAGTTCACAGTGTATAAAACCAGCTAGCAGATAAAATTTGGAAGCAGCCTTAGAGTGAAAGTGTTCAAGAAAGAAAGGCCTGAAAAAAATTGACTCTGTTCTTCAGTTCTAACGTGGTTTGGTTAAAACTCAAGAGTATCAGTTAAGTGGCTGCCTGATAATGCATAATTTATGGAGGGTAAAAGACCTATCTGTCTTGTAGTTAATTGAATTCAGGTTGCAAGGCTTTTGCCATACAACCAATAATTCTGCATAGACCCACTTCAGCTTTCTTCTCTAGAAATTTACTGCTTCCTCTCCTGCTCAGAGAAAGACTGGAGTTCCCTGAGGCACGTGTTTCAGCCATAGGTGTCAGCCCCTCTGCATTTCAGGACATACAAGCTGAGGGAGAAAGAGAAGGAGGCACTTCTCAGGCTTTTACCAAGGAAGTAGAAAGAGAAGAGAAAGAAAGGGTCAGGACCATCTAGAACAGGTTTGGGTTTTTGTTTATTTTTTTTGTTGCTGTGTTTGGGTTTTTTTTGGAACACAATCTAACATGCTAGCTTGATCCACTGTTTTTTGGTAATACAATATCCTCAGCTGAAGAAAAAAAGGAAGAAATCTTAGAAAGCTTCCCTTTGGGGACCTGGAAATTCTTTTATACTGGCTCAGCAAACCCTTTTGGTTACTTTTTTTAGGTTTGCCAGCAGGACAAAGGGAAGCCAGTTCCCATTCAAAACTTGGGGTGATGTCCTGAGGAGAACTGAAGGACCTTGGCTGAGTGAGTCTCACTCGAATGAGCCAGAGTTGGATCCCTCCTTGCATATCTCATTATTTGTTCCTACTCAGAAATTGTTTTGGATCAATCCCTGCCTATAATTCAGAAAGATTGCATCTTTGTTCCCCATCAATAGACCATCTGCAACACTAAGGTATTATGTACTGTAGTTAGGTAAGCATAATAATCACTCCATTTTTTTGTGTGTATTATATTCTAGTCCGATATTAGATCTGGAAAGAAAAAAAAAAAGAGACATCAGTTTATCACCCTATGTGATTTTTCTCTTCATTTCCCTTTTATTCCTCCAGACTTCTTTGAGCGTATTATGTATTTAATCTTAGAGCCAATAGAAACCTCTCTTATTGCTGAATCATTTCCAGTAATTTAAGAATTGACTTAAAGTAGCACCACCTATTAACAAAGGAGCACGTATGATGCATTTAGTGCCACTACAGTCAGTGGAAAAGCTCCCAGGGGGTTCTTGAACAAGTTCTGTGTTTATTTTTTGTTCTGAAATTAAGTCTCTGAAAACTCTGAAATCAGTCTACTGAACCTAAGCAGGTAAGCAAGTGCATTCCATTCCCTTCTGTATAATTAGTTTACAGATGTGCAGATTTGAAAACCTGAAAACACCTTGGGTATATAACGCAAGCCATAAAATTTCACAAAGTTATTGGTGCATGAAAGTTGTACTTACATGGAAGTATATACCTAGTGATACAAAGTCACCAAATAACGTAAAATTCCCTGGTGACTTGATCCTTACTGACTAGATATTCATTGACCTATTTCAAGGCTGAAACTTGTTCATTTTACTTTGCAGCAATGAAGTGTTGCAATATTTATAAAATACCTAAAAATGTGTCAATATCCTTTACCCTGGAATATGTATTAGATTCCTAGCAGCCTTTTACATGAAAAGATTTAACTCTTAACTTCGTGGTTTTTATTATCTTTATGAACATTTTGACAAGTGGATTGTTCTTAAGTGGGCCAGCCAATTTTTTTTTTATTTATTTACAATGAGAATAAAATTGCACAGATATTTTGAATGTACCTGAAGATTTCCCTCTTACTTTTCAATCCAGAACCATGAATGTTTGCCCTTGGAATCAGACATTTGACTATTACCCATCTAAGGTGCAAGAGAGTGTATATTTTTTTTTGGTAGGGAGTTCAAATCCTTGAAAGCCTAAACAAGGTTGATGGTAATTTTTCTCAATAATAGTATACAGAATCTTTTATTATTAGAAATTTAACCAAACACAGTACCCCAAAGCATTAAATTAGCCCAGAAGAATTTGATTACAAGTACAGGAGTTTAACGAGCTTGATCTGCCATCACTATTTCCCTCTTGTTGTTTTCCAAGACCCATCTTGAGTTCTATAAAAACCACGTTTACAAAAAAAACCCCACAACTTTGTGAAGAAACACAGCTATTTATCTATAGAAAAAGCAAACCTATCATATACATCATGTTAACTTCCAAAAGGAACAGTACCATTTCCAGCATCAGATAGCATCAGCAATCTCAACATGTGTTTTAATGAGAACAACTTCCAATTTTCAATTGCACCAGAAGATGGCAATAGTAATTTCTAGTAATCAATAGCAATAATAATTTCCCTGAAGTCAGAGGGAGTTCATGAGGAAGGGAGTTTGCAAGATGGTTTCATACTTTTTATGGTATCCTGTATTTCTACTTTTCAGCCTCAATCAAAATTTGGAAAGTATACAGTTAAATGCATGGGTTAAATATATACAAGATAATTTGGATTTATTCTGTTTTCAAATCTACAATGAAATAAAGTGTCTGGAAACTAGACTACTTAAATCAATATTAGCTACAGCTATACTCTGCTTCCATCACTGATATGTCAACTGTATCTTTTTGCTTTTATTTTACTGTTCTTTATTTTGAGGAAAGTCATATAACGAAAGTCTACTTCAAGGCAAATGTGAAAATCCACCTGACATACTGCAGTTATTAGAACATTTAAAACCACAGCAAATTTCAACCATTTCATCAAAGAGTTTGCGACAGAATGTCTTGACATTTCAAAATTCGTTCATAAATTCTACGGCATTTGCTGTGATTTCCTACCTAGCCCTTGCTTGTGCTTAGTGGACTGTACAGTGTCCTGTAATGACTTATGGTCTTGATTTACTCCCCTAAGGTATCATTAATGGGATTACTGTTGGCTTATAAACAGTGGCCTCCCTAAAATACTTGTTTTTTTTTTCTGGTAATTTCTTAATCTGTCATGTTGAGCAATCCTAAAGTTCTGAGCACATCTTTTAACAATATATGGATATTAACTTAATCAAAACCATAACTCAGGTTGTCTTTCAACCTTAAAAAGTGTTTGGCAGGAATATTACGTTAAAATATTTCATCTCCACTGTCCTTGCCCAAAGCAAGTGAAATGAAGTGGGATCCAGCCAAAATATTCCCCTCTCTAACAAAAAAATAGCGAGCGTGTAATCTGGTAGATGGATCTGCGCCCTGTTCTGGTTCAGGTCTGCCCACAGAGCTCCTTGTTTTCCACATGCTGGAGCTGCCCAGATAATGTAAATGAATGAAACTGCCCAGATAATGTAAACAGAAATGTTTCTGCACCCTTGTGGCTTCGTTTGCTCTGAGGCTGCTCACGCTGAGCTCCATCACCCTTGTTCTTCCTCCTGCAAAGTGGAGGCTGATGCCTCTTTGCAACTGTGTTGACTTGCAAGTCCAAAAAGACATTTCAGCCAGTGAATCACATCTGCATAAAAGCACCTAACTCGAGTCTCCACATCTATTTTCTGTGGTGGACATGTCAGTAATGGGACTTTGTGCAGTATATCACAGGCAGGTGCAGGCTGGTTTGCCTTTCCTAAAAGCTGATTGATGTCATATGAGCACAGCCAACAGCATGACAAGCCAGTGCTGAACCCAGCTGTGAGGCAGGGCACAGGGGACTGAATCTGGTGCTGTATGTAGCTTCAGATAGGGCATGGGGTCGTTTGTTAACAAAAGTCAGAAGATTACAGAAGAGGCAGAAAGGAAAAGCAATGCAAAAGTCAGCTATGACTTTAAAATTTAATTTAAATTACTTGCAGATGTTTTGGTTAAGATTTTTTTTCTCAATTATTTAACTGATGCTATGAAGCACATGTTACTGAGAAGTACCGCTTTGATCTGGGTTATGTACGGCTAGCTGGTTTCTTTGCATCAACACTTCCCTGAGCATGTCTGTAAATTAAGCATTCAAATATGTAAGCCCACAGCAGACTTTAAAATAAAGATGTTTTAGAATGTACTGTATCTTTCCACGGGGATTTCACATAATCAAAGTAAAAGTACAAGTGCTGACCCAACTACTTGACTTAAGAGTTGGGAAGGGAGAGAGAGAGTAGAGGTATCGGAGTCAGCAGGGGGTTCATAATGTGAATAAACTTTCAAATGGAAGCAATATGGAAAAGCTGTGTACCTTAAGGGCAGAACAGCTTTACTGTATAAAATATTTTATTTGGTCTGTTATGGTTTCCTCCGCAGAACAAAAATATCAGTGTCTGCTGGCTAAATGGAAAACAGTTGGATCATTACAATATCAAATGAATCTATTTGGCAATTGCTAATAATCTACACATATTTATGTAACTGTTATTTTTCTTCTGGTATATACTGTCTGGAAATATAGCCTGAGGCTTCCTTACGTCTCCTGGAAAGAATTAGCATTCAGATCACCTCTGTAAAAATACATTACTTAGAACAGGTTAATTTTTATTAAGTTCTTTGAAGGTTTTTTTTCTTTCATTCCTTCATAATGATTTTTGTATTGGGAGAGCTCTACTTTTTCATAGGTAACACAGATGTTTACATTACCAGGAAAGCCCTAACATCTGCTTTCCAGTGACCATCAAACTTTAGTGAATTAGTAAATATGGAACACATTGCAAATTTGTTTTGAATGCTTGAGAATGGGAGTCTTTAATACCTGCCTCAGAGCTTTTGACTCTCAAAGAAAAAGGAAGCTGCTAATGAATTTCTGATTGTTTAGAATGCTTAAAAGAGCAGCACAACCCAGCTTGCAAATTCTGAATTTCCCAGCTGCTCAAAATGAAACTTTGTTGTTCATTAAAGCTAGATAAAGCATAACTCGTGAGAATTCTTTCTGTTAATGGAGTCACAGGAAGCTTTTTCTACAAGGTGATAGATGTGTATCTTTCTTGCATAGTTCACGTGCCCTCTGAAGAAACCAAATCTTTGCTGCAATCTATCTCTAATCTTTTTGCTTAATACTATTGTACCCTAACAGATAGAAAACTGTTATGTGACTTACAGATATGATCTTGCCTTTTGTCTAGACAAAATAATAAGCCCAACACAGCAGAATCATGTTAGACACCCACTGACTTTATTAAGGTCAGCAGCAATATTACTTTGAATTTCAATGGAACTAGGTTTTTTTCTCTACAGACTTGTTGCATTTGATTTAAAAACTCTAAATGATTAATATATCTACTAAAAATAATTTGCCATATTTTTTCTTTCTCCTATCAGATTTTCTAGCCACTTGGACTCCTTTCCATAGAAATTGTTTCAGCGGTTGCAAGTAATCACGTTCATCATTTTTATCTGATGCTATTTCTATAACTCTTATCTTCTTCACAAGAATTTGCTCTTTCATTACGGGCATTTGCTCAAAGCTGTAAATTTTATAATTAGAGAATATGTGCTAGAAAGCTGTAGACTGATGGGACATTTACATTACTTTTGAGATATGGGAGAGACTTAATCCTTAAAGAAGAAAGAATACAAGAGCATCACAGTCACGTGATTTGAAATGCCGGTGCTATGGCAAGGTGTGCACTAATGCTTAGGCAGCTTCATATGGGCCGCTTATGAAAGTTGCTTGCAACGTGATGTCAAAGTTTGTAGTAATTCTTTTGTTTAAGTGCCAAGTGCATTTTAGGAATAGGATCTCGCCACCTAGGTCTTTCTACAGTTACTGAGTGTTGTCTAATTCTTCTGCTCACTAGTGTTATTTCTACCAAAGAACTTCAAGACTGTCCATTTTGTCGTAAGGCTCTAGGAAGAAACTTCTCATTGATGTTGATCGAGAGGGTGGTGGTAGAGAAGTAGCACCTGATTTCACATACCCTGATAATATTATAATAACTCATAAAATTTATGAAGGCTTTGATGCTTTTGCCTGTTTGATTCCAAAACTTTCTGAGGACTAGGGATTTTAATTTTTAGTTTGTGAGTGCAGTTGGTGAGGTCTTCTGGGAGGATTATTGAGCTAGAGATGAAAAAATGTATCCTGTCACTTAAAACAGGGCCATATGATGCTTCTGAAAGGTAATCAGACCTGCTCTATCTGGTGTCATCTGAAAGACAGAGGATCCCTTCAGAGCTGTGTCTCTTTAGAGAGAAAATGCATTCTCCCTGGCTCTTGCGTGCTTTGTTCTGGCTTTTGTGATCTTTACTCTGTGTTCCCTGGAAAAAAAAATAAAAAATCACTGTTTCTGTGATTTATAGATCAAAATGCATTCTCTGATGTAGCTGGAGCTTGATCCCTTAACTGCTTTGAAAACTTGAACCAAGGCTTTCAGCTGGTATAAGAACGTGACTGGATGCCAGTGGAAGGTTTTCAGCATAAGCTTCGTGTTCCTACTAAACCCAGAGCCCTAGAAGAAGGAAGACAGTCACACAGGCACCATCAGGGGCTGTAAGTAATTTTGACTTTCAGATTTACCTACGAATTACAGAAATAGAGCATAGAAGTACAAATGCTTGAATCAGTATAGCTATGCCTTCATCTAGGAGTCTTTCTAAAAAAGTCTTAGTCTTTCTAAAAAGGAGTGGATGATGAAAGGTATTTTTGGAAAACTACCATTCAAAGTATAACTTTGCATCACTTTAGTAAGTGGCAGATTTTGCCATTGTTAGAAGAAAAAGTAGGCATCTTTTTGAAGAATTTCTTCTACCTAGCATCATATTGATCCTTTCCAAGTTCTGTGCTAGCTGGTCTTTCCTTCATTCATGAGTTAAGAGGTCTTCTGATTTCAAGAAGGTTTAATGATGGCCTCATCTGAAAATGAGTGGTATATAGTAACATGTTACTGGAGCCCTGCTGACAGCTAAACCAGTTTGTCCAGTGTCCTTTTCTCTGCCAGGGATCCACAAAGAGGAGGATGAATAATGTGACTCATGGAATAAAAGCCTTTAAAAAGGAGGAAGAGATACATATCCTGGCTCTTTTTGACGATTTTGGAGAAAGCGATGTGAGGTGCATGTCACTGGATCCAATGCTCCTGTTACATAACTGTGAGCATTCCCAGTTTGCTACAGACTACTCCGAGGGACACACAGACATGACCGCTCCTATTGTCACCCCTGCACTGGCAGCAACCGGCTTCCACCTACAAGAGTGAAGCAGAAGAGGACGCATACAAGCAGCAGGCCAGAGAAGCCGTCACTCCAGCCACACTACTGCAGCGACACAGAGGTACAGATGGTAGGTTTCTCTTGTACATGGACACAAGGTGTTTCTTCTAAGTGTGCCCAAGTTGCTGCAGTTCTTTGTTTGGGGCTGTACTCCCAGACTTTTGGGATGTGATTTGCTTTTTTTAAGTTGATGTTCCCAGTTGTTAGTTCTTTTGCCCAGGAAGAGGAGACTGGAACATAGTGTAAGACCAGTATGTAACTTTCTATTTTGAAGCTTCTGGTTTTCTGTTTTGCTTTTGATGGAAATTTTGCTATCCAACATGTTCTCTCTAATCAACTGAAGCAAAGTTCTTATGTGTGAACACATAAAACATTTGCTTGATTGTAACCCATGCAATTGTGGTTAGACTTCATTAGCAGAACCTGCCTACTTCCAGAGAAGGAGCTCAATCCTTCGATTTAAAAGTAAATTTTGATATCCAGAGATATTATTTCACATAGTTTACTTCAGTGCAGAGTAAAAATTTCAACACCTTGAAGTACACTAATATCAGTGCAGTTCAGCTTAATTTTCTGTTTGTTCCCCCTCCAACTATCGTTGAAATCAGGAAAGGAATAAAGTGGGGCATTGAATTTTGCAGAAAATTACCTAGCTGATTCTATATTTACAGCCTTTATTAACCTGACAGGGAGGAGTGGAATAGCCAGCAAATCAAGCGCAGGGTTGAAAATGTCAAAGTTGTGGAGCATAGTGCCATAATTATCCAAGTACATCAGGTATTATTAGAATTTTGATAGTTCCCTCTTACGACAAGTATAGTAATGAGAACAGAAAATACACAAGATTAATTTATTTTCCTGATAAAAATAGTAATGAGGTGAGATGATTACATCCAATTCACAATCTCAAAGTTGTCATTTCCCGATGGACTGGACCGGTAATCTTAGTAGCTTAATTAAATCAGTAATAATCATTCATCCTCCTTCCCCCATCTGCTCAGAAGAGGGAAAATTTAATGGAAAGGAAAGTGGATTTCCACAATAAAAGTTGCCTTCAGGTTTGCACTCATAACACTGATTAAGCATTTTATTGTATACTTTTATCTATGCTCTTGAACTACTGTTTCAGACCTTGTGAGTCAACCTTTAGAAGAGTCCTCAAGAACTATTAAAACACTTTCCTGAAGATGCATTATTTATTTTACATGGGAAAATTTTCAAACTTTTTTGTTTCTATAAACTCTATACCAATGTTTTGATTTCCTAGAAAAATAGCCAGACAGTTTTCCTGTATATTAATATTTGAGGATGTGATCAGATAATCAAGTTTGGCCTTAACATCTATTTATATTGTGAACTTATTGGTGCAGCATAATTGAAATGTTTTTAAAGTAACTGGTAGCCAACTAAAAATCATATTCAACAGTGCTACACAAAACTCCAGAAATTAAGATTTTAGTTAGTCAATTAGTAACACCCATATTTGGTTACATTTCTACCCTAGAAATGTCCAGTAAAACTGAAGTATCTATTTATTTTATGCCACCAACAGCCATTAATTAAAAAATAGGCCATCTTAGCGTTTTAGGCTTAGTATTCAGCGGTACCCTCTTAAACAAGAAGGACAAAGGACAGTGGGGAAATTGAGAGTTGATCCAGCTCTCTTATCAAATCTTATAAAATAGCTACAGCCAATTTGTCTGTCTTTCTTGATACTTCCTTTATTTCTTTACCACCTCTTCTCCTCTTTCTCAGGAGCAAGGGCTACAAGAGAAACCAATTTAATTCTATCGCTTATTTTCTGAAATCGGTACGAAGCTATGTTCCTTACAAGTTAACTCGGTTAGCAACATCCCCATCTGATTCTTGCTAATCAATTTAATCAATTTTTTTCCACTTAGTTCCTCTGATGAACAACAGCTTCCAAATATAAAAATAATTTGCAAAATCTATGTTTTGTATTAGCCATTTAAATATCCTATTTATTAGATAGATTCTGATATCTCATTTTTTTTTTCTCTTAAATTCAGCACCTCTTAGAAGTTAGAGACAGGGTTAATAGAAACAACCTTAGAGGACTAAGGTGCTCAGTCACACTGCTAAAGTAGTAGGTGGCAAAAAGTACTTTATTTAATATTATATCATCATCTGCTGTGGATGTTTCTAATGAGAATCCTTACTGACTTGTTCCAGTGCTATTAGATACATCAGCAAAAAATCTGCAAGAAAATATATGGGCTTATTACCAAGAAAATGTACAAATGACACTAAAGCTGATTGAACAGCAAATAATTATGAAGATACCTCATATCTATAGGCTGGTATAATTTGCTTTCTAAGGTGTTTCTTCTGGAAAAAACGCTCAATCTTTAAAATGGTCAAATGCACGATTGCAAGGTTGAGGAAAAGAATGTAGGGCACACTTGCAAGGCGTGAGATGATGTCCTGGAAACCACAGTACTCGGAGAGGGACCTGGGGTCACGGCCAGCATAATTGTGCAAATTACCAGAGTGGTGTTATAGGTACGGGAAGGGATGTGATCCTTGAGTAGCGGCTATCAACTGAAGGTTCGTATACCTACTACAAAAACGTTGGGGATTTTTTTCAGCCAAAATCATTGCAACATCAGAAGTTGGATCGTGGCATGCAGCTGCCAAAACCATCCAGCGAAACAGAGACAAATCAGATCTCTGAGACTTTCTAACTTGGTTGCTCAAGGGGAGACTTTTACAAAACAAGATCTTTTCAACTACGTGTTGAAACCTATGTGTTAATTACTGCTAAAAAGCCTCCTCTTATACCACATTTATTACACCTGGAGATTTTTGTCTGATGTGCTACTTGCTATTTACAAAAGCTCTACAACAATTTGTAAATATTACATACAGTTTGAATCCCATTGTGAAATTCAGTGTTTGGGTTGGAGGTTTACTTTTAAATTTTTTACAACTTCAGATGATCATATAAGTAAATACAACACAGGTTTGTGAGAATACAGCAGGACTCTAATGAAAAACCAAGGAGAGCTTTCACTTATCTATTAACTTTCTGTTTTCCCAGAAGAAATTGTTTCTGTCAATATTTTCTTATGACAGGGATGAATGGGAGGAGGTGAAGTCTAATTTAAGCAGATGTTTGTCAAAAACTGCACACAGAAAATGAGAATATAGAAAGAAATAAGAAGAGAGTCTCCTGTATTTTGTTTTTGTCACAAATAGTGAATAAAAGATACATTATAAACAAATGAAAAATAGTAAAAAAACCCAACAAGTAAAGCAGAAAATGAAAAAGAACAAAGGCAAAGCTGCTGAAAAGTATTTTACAGACAAATTTGTGTGGTTACTCTTAGACCTTTAACAGCCAATGAAAGATGATAGGACTGAAAATGATAAAAACAATGACAATAAAAAATATATGTATGAATTGATAACCTCACCTTTGAGATATTACAAAGAAAATTAATTTAGACAAGAATAAAAGAAAGCCTTTGAAAAATAGCGTTTGATTGCTTTGCAGCCTTCATCTGTGCAAATGTGTACATATTGTATTACAATGCTTATAAATGAGAGAGTAGTCCGTATAAACAGATTGAGACTAGACAAGTGACTCTCGGTGTCACTGCAGAAGGTGTTTGCATGTTCAGGTTACAGGGTTACTTAACGTCGCACTACAGCAGGATTTATTTAACTGATTTACAGAATAAAGAGGGGCAGTAACTCAAGTAAGTGACTTTAACTGTGTTAAACTGACGGTCTTCATTGACTCAGATTAATAAACCACTACTTATTAAATATATAGTATTATACATAGGGTTATATATAGTATGCATAAAATATACATAATGCAGTATCAAAGCAATTATGATAATTTCAAAGTATGAGATTTCTTTAAAAACAAAGGAAACTGACTTTTCGTTTTCCAGATCGTTCATATCTGAATTTCATTCTGAACAGTAGCGCTTTTTTTTTTTTCCTTCATTCCTTCTGCCCTTCTGGAACAGTGACATTAAACCTACATTCTGTTCCTAAGTAGATTTAAATTACTAATGCCGCCTATACAAAAAATAGAGAGGTTTCACTTTTTATACCAAAGTACTCCTGTTCTAAAATCAGAGGTTAATTTGAGTACTGAAAATGCGTACGCTACTTTGGCAGCTTAACGGGTACTTTGAGCCCTTGTAAAGTGATTTATACTAGCAAGGATAAAAATAACAAGGGTTACTAATCTTCATGCTGAAATCATTAAGATAATTACCACCAACTGTTTTATTATCCAAGTATATCAAGGGAAATGTAGTTGCATCCTGGAGCAATGGGTAAAAACTGAGTAGGTATGTACCAATCTGTGCTTTAAATGGCATGTTGAAAAATGCGTGCTGAAACCGGTGCATGTGTCTTGTAGCATTAGATAACTTGTAACGTATACTTAAAAGGTGTTTACATTAAGTGGAATCTTCCGTCTGCAAGAAGATCCATTATTTCTCACAATATAACCATGTCAGAATTCCTTTTCTGGTATTTTCCACCCATTACAGTACTCCATCTGATTTGATTTACATCTCTTGCTCATATCAGATAAGGATACTGTGTGATTTTACTTTTTTTTTTTAAACGAAAATCTGAACACTTTCAAAATCTATTTGTAGCACTTTTTAAAATAAATATTTTTAATTTGAGCCTTCTAAGGAAAATGAGCAAATCTTAGAGGATTCTCTTTTTTACTCAGTTCTCTGAGCAGGTTTTTGCTTCCTTTCCCTTTGTACTCAATACTAAAAATATTTCTCATTTTCCCAAGAGGAAAATGCAAATGCTTCCATGAAGTCTTACCAGGCTCCCATAAAATTCAGAAAAGGTATAAAAGCTTTTCTAAAGGAATGAATACTTACTGCTATTATTTAGACCAAATCTGTGCCACCACATTTTCCAGCACAGCTTGAGTAAATAGGTTTACAACCACATATAAATATTTTCTACACCTTTTTCTTATATAATCAATAAGAAAACAAAGTAACCTTAACTTATCAATAAGAAAACAAAGTAACCTTAACTTCCCCAAACACTCTTTTCTAGTTTTTAAAGTATCAGGAAAGCCTTTCATGAATAAAATAAGGAGTTGTTTTGGTAATGGGATAGAAGTTGTTAATAAGTAGTCAAATTTTGTTTTTCAGTTGTTGAGTTAGATATACATTTTAATATTAAAAATAAGGTGGAAGGGAAGCCTTTCAAGTAATTTTTCCTGTTTTCTACTAGGAAGGTCACTTGGAATCTACGCCACAGGTACAGATCACGACATGCTAGGTGAAGTGAGATCATGAGGAAATCAGAGACATTCTGTACGTAAACTGTATATATTTAAAAAGTGTTTGTTGGATGTCAATCACTTGCTATTAGAGCAGAGATTCTACTTAGATGGGCTTAGAGGAGGGAGTTCAGTAGTGAAGGAGAAATAATAATAATGAAAAATTTAAACTGTTTGAAGTAACTGCCTGTTAATGCTCTCTGCTTACAGGGAACTGCTTTCCAGATTGAAAGGATGTATTGCACAAATAAGCAGCGAACTTTTAAGTGTTTTCACCCACCCAGCAAAGGAAAAATGTTGCATCTCCTGTCAGGCCCATGCCTTAATCTCCATTAGCTCCTCACCAATGAATCACAAAAATTGGAGACAGACCTGAAGGAAAACAACGCACAAAAAATGTGCAAAAGAAGACATAATTCTTAAAGGTTGTTCTTGGCTTTGGCAAGTCAAAGTGACACTTGTAGAGAAGACCCGAATCACCTCTCCTTTCATAGCCTGCCCTCAGGCAGCTATGATTGCGATTTCTTCAACATGTGGCGTGCTATTGCTTTGCAAAACATGGGAGAGAACTTTTATAAAAGTGTGTGTGCTTGAATGAGATGCACAATTACTTTAATGACTATGAGCTGTGGCAAAACAGAAACACAAAACATATCAAGGCTACCACTGTGCATCTCTAACAGCTGAGGCTGTCCAAGTCAGCCACCCACACACCTAGAAAACGGAGGCATCCACCAATAAGTTATTATACTGCAGACACTTTCAGCACTACTGTTATTATAATTGGACTTTTTAATGAGTCCTTCTACATTCTCCCATACATTTTCTCTGCATCTGAGAAGACATCCTTCTTATGAGAAGGTCCGCTATCACATTAAAAGCTCTCTCACCCCATGAAGCTGTGAAGGCCAGGATGATTATGCTAGCAAACAAAATCTTCTGTACATGTTGTCATACGCTTAACTGGTGTAAGCTGACTTAGCGTCGTTGACATTAATGACCCTGTATTTGCAAAACATTTATGTCAACTGTGAAGCTGAACCACTGTATTAAATTCATTACAATGCCAGCTAACTACCCAAGGACTGTATTTATACTTTAGATGATCCTGTGTAAACACACAAGGAAAACATTTCCAGGAAGCTCCCTATTTAGCCTTTTGAAGAGGCCCGTTTACTCTGTATTTCATTAAAATTACCTACTCAAAGAATTAAGGAGAGGAAAATAAATAACCCTCAGGGCTCGTGTTTGTGATGTGTCTGCCCCAGAGAGTTACAGGAGATGCCTTGATGTCCTGCTTCATTCTAAAGGTGTTTTTGTCTTAGTGAACAGAGTTCAAGCTTTCACTCACACTGAATCAAGAACATATGATGGTCTCAGAAATATATATAATATTATAAAGCTCAAACCAAGCACTGTCAAAACAATGACTCCCTGGAGCTTTGGAAAGGAAGAGGGAAAACAAAGGTGAGTTTTTTTGGATGTGGCACCTTTCTTGTTTTTTTTTATTTCAACTTTATGGTTGTAAAGGGTGTGTACAAGTCTAGTGCATTAGACTGAAGTAGGGAAAGAACATGTGTAGTTACAGAAATGTCTGACAGATGGGAAGTGCTCAGGGGATCTGAGGTCAGAGGATAACTGATTGCTCATACATTATCTAGTAAAATAAATAAATAATTGACATTTTAGTCTCTACAAAATCAGTGAAAAACACATACATTGTCAGTCCTGGACAATATATAGATTCCTGAACACAGCTGTTAAGATTTTAGAGATAGTATTGAATGATCTCTCTATTAACAAATAAGATATTGGATGCTGCCTAATGTTAACTATTGCATACGAGTTTTGAAATTATAACAAAATAAAAGCAGTATGGATTTTTACGCAGTAGTACATTAACTTTCTGGAAAGAATTACTTGACAATTTTGAAATTTCTTAGTTCTTAGAGAATGCCTATGAAACTTCAGCAAAAAAGGAGCACAGTGAATGCACTCTAGTCAAATGGATAATGAAAGAAAACACATGCAAGCCAGGTGGCCATTTCAGACCATAAAAACAATTAAAAGCAATTACATTAAAAGTAATCTCTGCAGCATTCTGGACAGTATGGAAAAACCTAAACATGCTACAAGTATATAGCAAGAGCTGGGCTGTGACTTAGGGTTTCTAAGAAGAGTTGATGGTCATAAGTGAAAAGTAGTATCTTGACAGAAAGCAACTGAATCAAGTTGAAAGTTCAGATCTTTCTGTGCTTTCCTTTTCAGCTTTCTATGGATTTTCTCCTCTTGTGTCCCTCTCTGGATGTGGGTGACAAGACCTTCATGTGCAAGCACTCTATGTAATGTCTGTAAGTGGAAGACGAGGGAAGGGGATGGGTCTCACATCACCTCTTGGGTGGTGTTTTGTCACCTTTGTCAAAGGATGCTGCAAGATGGTACGGGAAGTAGTTCCTATTTGGTAGCATAAGATGAAAAGATGTGACAATTTGTTGCATACATAAATAGCCTCTGCACACGTTCTAGTTGCACCCCACCCTTTCCTTCAAGAGCTGTTTGATAGTTCTCTAGTAACGCTAGCAATGACCATTAAATGAGGGTTTGGGGATGCAGTTTCTTGCAATGAAATATGTTGATATGGATTTTATTTTTTTTTTCCCACCTAAAATCTGACAGTCGAGAGATCTGGGTTTGAGGGAATAAATCTGCCCAACTCCAGAACACCTGTGAGTTCTTCAGCCAAGACTCCCATAGGCTGGTGGGATTGCGGGCACTCGAGTGGGTAGAACATTTCATTAAAAATACAATGTTTGACCTCCTAAACACTAACTATCCTTATGCTTTATTGAATAGGTAAATAGGACAGAAAATTTCTCAGTCAGAATCCTAACTGGGCTTGCATGTACAGAAAGGACATTACCTTCACACCAGCCTGTGAGTTCATACTCACAGTTTACCTTACACTGAGGCATTGGTAATACACAATGTCCTCACACCACCACCAAGTAACTAATGCTGCTTTCTTAGTGAAGACTTCAGTGTCAGAAATCTGTGCCTGTTTTCAACTCAGATCTAGGAAGCCACAGTGCTTGCAATGCTGAAACCACGTAGCTGCACAGCCTGTGTACAATTCACAAGCAAAATATCACCTCTGCTTCCCTCCCGTGTCCAAAAACATTTTGCTCTGGAAACTCCTGCTGGGGTGACTCATCTGTGCCATAGAATACAAGAGCGATTCTGTTCCGATGCCTAGGTTTGTTTGGGTTTTTTTGTGTGTCATATGATTTCTTTCCACAAATTTCAAGGACAAAAAAGATTGCTGACCCAGTTCAGACCATGCAAATGTCTAAAGTAATCTGTTCCCTATGATTCAGAAGCACACTTTTTACTGAAGACATGCTACTAGTAACTGTAGGTTATAATTATGCATGTAATTCTGTCAGCTTACAGGAATACTGGATGAATAACAATTTAAGTATGTTGTCAACCAATTTCTTTATGTAAGTGAAATCCCTTTGCACGCCAAATAGCTAGGTACTGGCACACTACTTTATAAAGAAGCTACTCTGCTCCACTTGAAACTATGGTGCTTTCCATGCAGCACTATCCACAAATAGCTTTAAGAAAAAAAGAATAAAACAGTCATATTCCCCATTAGAATTAGCACCTGTACATTTTAAAGTAAATACTGGCTTCATGCATGATATCAACAGATTTAGCCTGAATATTTTCATGATATATTGATCTGAAATGCTTTTAAAATACTTTGAGCTGCATATGCAACAATTACTGTTATTACTATAATCCTAGGAAATACAATGAAAAAAATCATACTAACTCCAGATGTAAAGAATCATCAAGTATGTGAATGGTTATATCACTGTCAGTGTGACTTTTCATGTAAAAGGATAAAACTAGATCTTTAGCTTTTCCTGCCCTTTTTGCAGAGTAAATTCAACAAGTTGATGAACATTCTGAAAAAATAAAATGCATTTCAAGGCTAAAATTTAGTATTAATTGCATTTTAAGATACCTTGCAGATATTTTGACAGATGACTGTGCCAACATTGTTAGTATGTAGATTGTAAAATTAAAAACTGAGGGGAAAAAGGAGGAATTTTAACTTTCAGTGATTTTTGCTTTGTAGTATCAGTTATCAAAGTATGAGAATTTAAACAGCCTGTTTCACAAACTGAGCAATTTTGTTAATTCTGAAAAATAAGAACAGTAAACTACATAAAGGCCGATTTCCTATCAGCAATGAAATACTTCGGGTTTTTAAAAGTATTACAATGTGAAAATTTCATTTTACCCATTTTATTTTTTAAAATTCAAGTTAAGAAGTTGCTTCTGTGGAGTTTCTTAAATGATGGAATGACCTCTGGGGTTTTAAACTGTTATTCTTCACATTTTAAATGAGCTTTTAATTGCTAAGAATAACAAAGAGCATAAGATGCAGATAATATAGTTTATTCTGATCAAAATCCAACCTGAAGGTAAGATTGTCTTTCAAAGGGGGGGGAATAACAATTAAATGATGCTTTCACTTTACTAGGCTGATTAGAAGCAATTCAAGCGCCTCAAGCGATGTAAAGTTTTAAATCTATTGATTAAATTTGCATCTCTTAATTTGAAAATGATCATCCATGTGGAGTGCAGCCTAAACAGCAGAATCCTTCACTACTTAAGTATTGATTTTTAATATGTAAGATGTACTAATTAAAATGGATATTTTGTATAGTGCCTTTTAAATATTAATATTTGCCCAAATTTTAACCAGACATTTATGATATTTTGCAGAATGATATGTGTCATCACAAGCTACTCCATCAGACAAAGCAAGCAGAAGTAGCTGATTTCAGTACAGAAGATGATGAAGACTGTGCTAGATGGCATATAAATGCAGAAATGGTCCAAAAGACTGTTTTAGTTGCATGCAACAGTGCAACATGCAACACTGCATGGTACTGACCACAGCTGGTCTGGTTAGTTCATTTCGTGGTAGAAAGCTGTGAAAAAAAGGAGTGAATAAACTTGTTTTCAGGCATTATGTCCCTTAGAGTTGCAGTCTGACAGAGTTGTGCTATTATGTTCATCTGTTTTTGCAGTGTGTTCCTGCTCAGCAGCACCTGTTTGGAGGTTCTTTCTGGCAATCCTGGACACTGATCATTAGAGAATTACTCAACATCAGTAACTCTCGGCAATTTAGGTCCGTTTTTCTTGGGACAGCAGAATTTGTCTCGCTTTTGTACCTTCTTTATAGACATTTCAAATGTTGTTTTCACTATTACTGCCTTTTGAAGTACAATTTCACTCCTTGGATACAGAGACTTGGAGTTTTAAGCTTATATTTTTCAGCTGATAGAGGACATTTCAAATTATTTAATACTGAGTAAAACATTATTGTCCTCCCCTAAAGAAGGAGGCAGAACAATTATCCCAGTTTTATAGGCATTCAAATGTCCTTAGCTGTCAGAGGAACCAAGGTCTGTTCAAGAGCGAGCCCAGTCTGTGGAGGCAAACAGACTCAAAGAATCATCTGAATGCTTACAGTAAGTTCTTCAAGTATAGCTGTCTTTTCCAGTCCTTTATCCTGGTTATAAGGATCTTTTCCAGTCCTTTATCCTGATTCTCTATGCAGAAACAACAGACCTGTGAATGCACTACGTGAATGTGGCGGGTACGGCCTCTCCCCCAGACAAAACAGGCAGAGCACACGGGCTGTGCTGAGCAGTTTGGCGCCTTGGCCGGAGCAGTTTGAGGTCTCGGCCTTTCAGTTGCACCTCACGGTGCTTAACTGGCGCCTCAGGGTCTGGAGCCCTTAGCAGACAGCCTCGGGCTGCGGGCTTTTTCGTCTTTTGTCCGGGCTTGTCGCTCTGCCAGTGACAATGACCACAGTGCACCTTCGCCTGGGGTATAAATGAGGATGCTGCCTAAGAGGCAGAGCAGTTGGTTCTTCCAGAGCAGCAGGCCCGCCAGACGGACCCTCCCCTTGGACACCCCCCCCTCCCCCCCGCATTGGGTAAGTGTTACCTCGGGCACTCTGGTGTGGGAGGTTTCGCCTTTGATGAGTGAGGATTTGCCCGTTTTGGTTTGTCATTCCTTAAACTCAGGAATTAGTTGTGTAGTAGTTACTTCCCAACAGCCATCCGAACCTGTGTTTAGTCAAAAGGAGTGCTGGCAACCCTGCTTGAAATAAACCCCATTTTTGGAGAGCGGCTGCTGTTCGTTTTGTAGGTGCCCCTGTGACAGTGAAGCATGTTCCTTATAGAAATGGAAAGTTTAAATGAGTAAAATACAAATGAAAGCTGTATTGCGTGAAAAATTAAGAAACCTGTTGCTCACCATTACACAAAGGATATATGAAGAATAGGATCTATAAAAAGGCACAGATCATTTGATGAAAATGAGAGTGGTCATTGGCAGCATTCATTCTTTACTAATATCATCCAAAGAATCTCATTGTTATTGAAAGATTTCTATAACGGACAGAGAATGAAGACATACAAAGGATAATGTATTAGTGAACAGAGAATAATATTGTAAAGAAAAAGACATAGCGATTTATGTAGAGAGTAGGTAAATAGCAGAGCTTATTAGAAAATTAAATGTGTTCTTTGCCTCACTGTCCTCTTAGTGATTTGGCAGCAGTGATTTAGATGTCCTAATTTAATGTAAGATGAATTAAGCTTACTTATTTCCACTGACTGTAAAGGGCATCCAGCCAGCTAGTTTGAATGTACATGCCTATATTGCTCAGGTCAATACTTGGCAGATGAAATTATCTCCTATAATCCAAACTAATTGCACACAGACCCAAGATTAATCGCCAGTTTTGGGAGAGCTCAGAAATACAGAAAAGAGGAAAAGCTGAGCTTCTGCTGGCACTTAGCAAAGGTCTCACGCTATGCTTATCTGTGAGGTGGATGGACACGTCCTGGGAGCAGATGCTCATGCTCAGCGGCTGACTGTCCTTACGCTGGCAGATCTTGTAGTGATGTCAGCAATGGGCAGACACGGAAAAGGCGGTTGTCTTAAAAAGGTCTGATGTTGCATACAGTAAGGGGATTCAGAAGAGCCAAGATGGGCTAGCCAGGGTTATTTTAAGAGAGTTGATGTTTCACCTTGCCTTGGATCCACTGGGGAGTCAGATGAGAGCTGGGCCAGGTGCTATGCCTTTAACTTTTTGCAAACTTGGACTCTGGAAAATCATATAAGCAAACGGTGAGCGTGAACATAATGCTTTAAAGCCCAGCTTCTACCGTTGTACATCCTTAAACAGAGTTGCTGTGATCTTAGTTGGACTTCACTGTGCATTTATGTTCTGTTTAAACATATTTTATATTCAAGCAAATAGCAATGTAGTTTTTATTGCTATCAGAAAGCAAAAAAAAATATGGAGAATTCTACCTAAAAGACACTCCAGCTTTTATATTTAGCTTGAGATGAATATTCTTTAATGAAAGGATTTGGCTGAAGGATTGAAGTACATATAAATGATACGTTTCTCCCAATCACAACATTCATTATTTTCAATCGGCAATATGCATATTTCATTAAAAAAATACATAAAATTCTCCAACTCCTTGATTACTAGGGAATTCTGTGCAAGGAATTTATGAGATAATGTTTTCAGGCTTGTCAATAAAGCCTAAACCCCTGCTGCACTGAAGCTTATATCACATGCTGCATACACTTTTCTAGCATGAACCAGCAGAATATGATATAATGACCCATCTTTATCTTCCTGTGTTTAACACCAAATGAGTCATTTACCTTATACTAAAAGCACTGAAGGAACAAAAAGCAGTAACTGATATCATCATAAAAGAGAGGTGCATTTGGAGCAAATAACAATCCGTGAGTAATAAGAGTAGTCATGCAGATCACAGGTGTGACTGCTGACTTGGGAGTAGCATTTGGTTGTAGGGACGCTTTTGCAGTTATGTGATTAGAGGAAAACATTTTAAAATGCTAACGGCTATATTTGCATTCTTGTTCAGTACCTAAAAACACTTTTCTAACTTTTAGAAAAAAAACAAATCCCAATGAAAGTCTGCTGAGCAGAGAATTTAAGGAGCTAAGCACTTTCACCAAAATTGAATTACAGATGATTAGCAGATAGAACCTGACGTGAAAGGGGAAATGTTTTCCAAGAAAGCAATGTATTTAGAAAAAAGAGAAGAGATTTAGTAAACACAGTAAAGATTCTTTCCTATAAAGCCCACCACATATTTGCACATTAGGGGTGGTATTCACCTGGTATATCTAATTTGTGATCAGTGTTTTAGCTGCTGTATGGAAACAGCTTTGAAGTCCTCAAGAAAAAGCAGCAGTACTTCTGCTTTGGCAGTTCCAGCTTGCTCTAGTCTTATCACCTCGCCAGACAGCAAGAATTAGAGATCTCTCAGGTTTTGTATGCTGATAATATTGCAGGGGAGTTTGAGCAATAAAAAAACTAGCCTCGAATTACTTTAAAATACACCCAAAGCAGTCTCTTATACCGGCAATTTTTTTTATCCAATCCTTATTTTAAAATGGCAATAGATGTGCTTTGTATACTAGAGACTGAAAAATAGATACCGTAGATGCAGTTTTGACTCTCCCTTGATGTGGGACTCTCATTTGATAGCAAGATGTCTTAGCCCTCTGATTTTCTCTCTCTCTCTCTCTTACTACTGCATCTTATTTATAGTCTCATTTTTAAATCTCTGTTTGCATTCTCTTTTCTGTTTCTGTTCTCAAAGAAGGCAAGGCTTCGATAATTCTGTCTGATAAAGATTTCCTGCTCTTATTATACTTCTTCTAAAGTCTAACAAACAAGAAATACTGCCTGTTAGCTAGTTGCTAGGCCCAAATAAGTTTCAATGCTTAAGCAAACACAGTTGGGAACATGGTAACTGATGGAGAAAAAAACAACTCTCTGATATAAATGAAATCGTGTTTCTTGCATCCATTTTCAGTTACTACATTTGAGCCAGTTACAAAATCACACTTGTAGTCATGAAAAGCTTTTATCAATTCTACATTGTTTTAACAGTTTTCAGCTCAGCCAACAAGCAAATGGTCTAATAACTAAGAGTTGTTGCTTATGTAGACCTAATTTGAGACTATTGGTTCCGACTGTCTAAATACCTGGAGCAAAATCTTGTTCTGCTAACTTCAAACAATTTAATGCTGCAGAGGTTAGTGGAAAGGGTGCGTGTACTAGAGGTGTTCAAGAAAACACACAGTATGCTTTGAAATGCTTGCTATCGTTGCTGAGAATTTGCTGACTTTTCAGAATTTCTGCACATTCTGCAATGGGGACTTTCAGTGGATTGATGTTAAAAGCTCACTGTGAACAACAAAGTTGGAAAGTTACCTGAAACAGGAATTATTTTGTGAACAGTTACTTCTCTTCTCATCTCACCAAGCAAAGATGCACGTGAATTCAGTTTTTTTCTCTTCAAAATATAGGAATTAAAAGTGACACAAGAACACTGTAGGAAGAAAGCGTGTAGGACGCATGTGAAGAGAATGGGAGTAATCGTACCTTGAAAAAGGAAAACTTATATAAAAATTATGAGTTGGAGATGTCGTATAAAGCAGTGCACACAAAGTGGGTAGAGAGCAGCAGCTGCCTGGAAAACACTGGTATTTTAAATGATAATGGAAAAGCACATGTACACTTCATTTTTATTTTCCTCTCAAAGGTGTTGTTCTGTTCTTTCTCTGGTTTGTATTTGCAGATCTCAAAAATTACAATGATTTCTGTAGGCTTCTCCCAAACTAGAATAGTATCTTGAAATCATTTGCATTCATAGGTTAAAATCTCTGTGTCACTTAAAGTTTGAGCCAGGTACTTGAGCTCCTGGCACTACATGGACATGAATATTGTTCCTGAGCATGAGCATCTGCAGGTCAATGTCCCTTTATGTGAAAATCAGCCTTGGGTAAAAAAGCAAACTTTCTCTGACACATTTGTTCAGTCTTTTAAAGTGGTCTTGATTCCCTGTGCTGTGATTTGCGGAAAACAGGTTTTTTTTGGAGGGGTCTGTTTCTTGGCTATGGTGATAGGAGGTGGTGCGATACAACCCCAGCTTGAGGTGGGTAGGAAGACAGGAGTTCCCAAAGACAACATTTCTGCAGATGGATTTCTTATCTCTTTCTTATCCTTTTTCTCTCAATTATTCCTTAGGGTCCAAGACTTTGCTAAACTTTTTTTCTAAAGGTGGAAGTTACTGGTATGCTTCACAGCTTGCCAGGGTTTTCACCCGTAGTGGATGCTTTTCCTTCTAAACCATCTCATTAAGCTTTTGTGGGATACCCGGTGTGTTGATCACAAGGAGGCACCCTCTCCTCTGAAGACCAGTGCCCGGTTTGTCTGAAGTGTTTAGATGTTCTCACCAAAATGATGGGAAGTTAATTGCCTTAATCCATCTGGACTCATATGTTGTGCTGTGCTGCCCATGTTGAAAATAATAGGACCACGTTTGAACAGTATGGTTTTAGGCATGTGTGAAAACCCTGGGCAACTCTCCAGGTGCTGGGATACTACACTGACAGAGGCTACATACGCACTTGCTTAGACAGGCAGTTGAACAGATTTCGAAAGCAAAGCCTCCAAAATGTGTCTTTTGTAATACATTGCTGCTTTTTAACAGCTTGTTGGCGATCGATTTTTAAACCTGAAGCATATGAATAATGCAAATAAGATAATGCTACACAGTAATGTTGATTCAGTAACACTATATATGCTCATTAGCTAGCGTGCATTATAATTGAATTCTTACATGTGACAGCCACATGAATGCCAAATGAATACATTATGATTAACGCTGTTACATGAATACCAAATGAATTTTTAATGACCGAACACTTACCATTTTCCCGTTGATTCTGTGGCATGCAAAGTTTTGATTCTTTTTAAAAATTGGATTTGAAGCGGTGATATGAATGGCTTATTGTATTGTCACATAGAGCATGCCTTGCTGGTGCTAAGTCATTATTCTTTAAGACTTCATGAAAATTCTTGTTGTCTGTATAAAAAAACCAACAGATAAAGAAACTGTTTTCCTAGAAACTGGTAATGAATGAAGGATTATTCACTTTCACCTCTTGTAAGATTCACTCAGCAGTGATCCATGGATACTAAGCAGAAATCACAGGGAAAGGGAAGTGGGAATGACTCCTAAAACAAGAAGTCATTTTTTCTTTTTAAAAACTATGGCTCTGGAGTGGCAGAAAAATAGAAATGTTTTATTGTTGTCATGGTTGAATTAAATACTACTTGAATAAACAAATGAAAATGCACACTTTAAATACAAACTTTGTTCTTTATTCAAGTGAGCAGTTCTTCCACCAGGCTTAGCCTTCGGACACTATTTATCTGCAGGGAGCAGTTGTCATTAATGCTACCTTATTACCTTGTATGCATAGTAATTGGTTTTATAAATGGCCCTACAGAAATAAATGGACATATTTGGGCAAGTGTTTACTGAAGATTGCAAGAGTTCCATGGCCAAGTTCATGCTGAAACACCACCGTGTCTAAGAAAAAATCCTCGGTGCAAAAGATAAAGCTTCTTCTCAAACTTTAGACGTTTTTATATTTCGCAGATACACACCTGAAACTAAAACCACACCTACCTGTCTAGGACACTAGACAGGATTCTATTAATATTTGGAGATGCTTCTATAAAGTCATTTTTACTGTGCTGTCATGAGCTACAATAAATGTCCTATGAGCCACATGCTCATGGACTTGTTGATCTCTTCTGACCTAGGTTGTATGAACTGCAAGAATAAGAATACAGATTTGCTCCTGAGTTCAGTAACACTGAGCTGTCACTCCTTATCTTCTACTTTTCTTGAAATTCTGTCTCTAAATTGATATAAAAAATTACACTGTTGATCTATTTAATTTTTTTTTTTCAAGAGATTATAAAAAATAAAATGATATAAGCAAGAATAAGCAGGCTGCTAGCCAGGTATTCTGTGGAAAAACTGCTGTAAATTAGGAAGAAAGTAATGTTCCATAAATAACTGACTAACTGCAGTGAACAACAATGCCACTCCTCATGGCAGCAGCAGAAATGCACGGTGATGACAAGAGAGGAAAGAACTACTGGGGTTCTCAGGCAAAAGGAATGAAAGGTCAGACGTGGCTGCTCCTGTGCATCCCCCTTTCCTCCCCTCCTTCCCTGCTGCAGACCTGTTCAGGAGTTGTTCTGCAGTACAAAATACTTAGGTGGGTGGGGATGAAGGCAATTTTTGCTTGTGTTTGCTTTAGACGCAAGGTGAATTTTAACCCCAAATGAAAGAAAGCACTCCATGTTTCAGTCTATGAGGCTTTCAAAGTGTAACGTTTCTAATATCTCTTTTTTTGCCCTCGCTTCCCTCAATAGGCTACCTGAATTGCATCTCCAGTGTGATATAACTTTGATCGTTTTTCCACTTTTCTCATTCCACTATCATACTATATTCTCTCTGAGAGTTTTTCCATCATCCAAAATACTAATTTTGTTTCCATAGCCAATGTCAGCTATGTAAGAGCCCGGATTAGGTTATTTTCTTGAAAAAGTAAAGGAAAAGTTTTAGTTCTCTCCAAGTAGAGCTGCAGTTCATCCAAACAGGAATGTTCATGACACAGATGGGTCAAAACGAGTCTGGTGTACAGAAACTGAATAAGTAGACCCAAACTAGGAGGTACTCTTGTGATCCTGCTTATACAGAAAAAAATCCTAGTCTCGTTTTAACTCGCTGCAATAAATACCTAGTTCCATCAGATAATGCATATTAACTGCAGATTGAGCCATTTTCCATACAGCACACAAGAAATTAGTCTCAGGAAGCTGCCATCTGAACAGCAAGACAGAGAGACAGACAAACAGACCTGATAGAACTATTTTACAAAGACGAGGACTTGAGGTGCAAACACTTTGCACGAGGTCACGGAAACTGGCTGCTGCTGAGCAAGATCTTGCCCTTCCCAGACCTTGTCCCATGTCTTACGCGCTCACCACTCTTTTCTTATGCCAACTCCAGGCATTTTTCTAACACAGTTAAATTTAATCTCTGCTCTACACTGCAGTGTTTTGAAAAACTGCAGTTATGGGTGGGCCCAAGGATATATGAAAGGTACAAACCCTGGGTAAATTTGGAAAGAGCAACTTTTATTTATACACATCAGCAAGTGCTTGTAAACTTCCCCTGCAGAGTTATTTTGGTCTGCTAGCACAAATTTGTCAGCTGCTGAGAGATATTTCTGCGGGCTCAGAGGAGGATGCTTCTCAGGGCTGGAGCGACACAGGCGCAGACCGGTGGGCTTCCCACTTTGGGGGCTCCCAGGGACAGGTGACCTCCCAGCATCATCAGGACTTCTCTCCCAGGTCTGGATTTTGGGCTGCTGATCCACAAAATGTTGGTAGTGCAGCTCTGAGGGAAGCACAGCAGGTCAAGGCTCAGTGTTTTATTTTCTGTATTAGTTTATTTTTCATAGAGGGATGAAGTGGCTGAAAGATCAGTGGAGCTACCCTGAATTTTTGACTTCAGATACTATGCTCACTTCCCCAGACAGAATGTCTGTGCCTTTTCAGGGGCCTATAGACACTTTACAAATGCTCTTAGGATATTCTTTGACTTTTCATCTATGTCATGTGCTTTTATAGTTCTCTTTAAATTTCAAACGCTATTTAAAATACTATATTGGCTTGGACATCTTGTTAGGTCTCCATTACTAACATTTGTCTCATATTTCAGGTTTATCTCTTAAAAGAGGTGATGGTGTTTCACCCTATAGTGAATTTGTGTGTCTCTTGGCAAACAAGAAGAGATTTAAATAAAACAGCTAGACAAATACTGGACATTTGTTGCATCTAATGGTGATATTAGTTTGGTGATGTTTATTTTTTATTTTATTTTTAGAAGGAAAGAGCTGGCACTGCTATCATGCTTTGCAATATGGAATCAGAAATAGCATTCCTGTTAATCTTTAAGTTTCACGCCATCATTTTTCCTGTTAGTTTATATAGAAGAAACTTAATTTTCAAAACCCTCACTGTGTTGTGTAGAAATGACAAGTCAGAATTTAAATTAGAATGTACAGCAATATCCCCTTAAACTTTCTACCTCTTGTAGGTCAATGTTTGTGAAAGCTTCTCGTCAGAGACTATGTTTTTCTAAGTTTTCTCTTGTGTGATGATTATTTTTTGGTTAAATAAGTGGAAAAACATGTAAGCTGCTTTTGAGTAAGGGGTAGGAGAGGAATGTGCATTACTCTTCATTAACGAATGTCTGCGCCTTGCTATGTGCAGAATAAAGACCTTTTCTGCATTCTGGGTTAAAAGTATGGGTAGGAGTAGGTCACTCTGTTCTTATTTTAAGCGCAGGAGTTAGAACTTTCTGTACATGGGGATGAGTGAGCTCCAGTGAATGAGTAAGAATCCATTTTGTGCACGCAAGTGGTAAGAGATGGATGAAGATGAAGAACGAGCAAAAGCATAATTCACCAGCGTACCTGACGGCATAATGACATTGATGTTTTCTGGCTTATATATCACCCCAGGTGCAGATACATGTCACTTCATTTCTGTCCAGCACAATAGAGAGTCCGTGAGGGCTATTACGACTTTTGAAGTCACTATCTCTCAACCAGGTTGCTTTGGGGGCAATGCGATTTCTTGCTCTTCCGCCTATGGGCTTGATGGCGAACTGACACTCCCGCCCTCAGCTAGAGGAGCGATCAGTTAAGGATGACAGCGTTGCATAAACAGTTAAGTTAGTCCTGTATCTTGTCTGTCCTGCAGTGCTCTATCAGCTTCACCTTTGCTGGAGTGGAGCCTGTGAGCCCCTGTGGCTAATGCTACTTTTCTCAAATTGCTGTGATGCGGATGACAAATACCTAGTACCTCCTACAAGGCGTAAATCTAGATTTTCCCCGCTGTATCACAAATCTGCAGATCCAGTCTCGTTCTTTCCAAATGCGGCAGACAAAAATCTTGTCTAGATACTGAACAGAAAGCTGTTGACAAGTAAGAAGTGCAGGCTGAATTTCAGATACTCTTAGAAGGTCTTAAATGTTCCCTAGGGGTCTGACCTTGTGTTCTTTACTCTTGTAAATCCTTTTTTTTTTTTTTTTTTTTAGCTCCTGAAGGACTCATTTGAAACTATGCCTTAGGACCATGCACATGGCTTTGAGTCGCAGGACCAAGACTGTATTTTTTGTGACACGATGTAATGTTGCCAGTAGGCCACGTCAACACATATAAGAAATGGAAAATCCTGATGCATATTGAGCATCGAATTTTCACAGTAAATCAACAAACCCAACTAAAGTCAGATCTCAATTACTCACACAAGATGCACTCTTGTTGATGTGATTCAGAACATGCATTTCGTTGCCTTGCAAACATCCAAAAGGAATTCAGTTTTCAACAACTTCAGGCTTTGGTGTGGCATAATGGCTTAGTTTTGTAACAACAAGCTGACGTATTGACTGTCACAGCATTGATTGTCAAACTGAACTTAGTGGGGTTTGTTTGGTTTGCAAACTAAAACTGTCTCCTCAATTTCAGCACTGCATACAATACCTGTGCTCTGAGTTGGAAAACTCTCTCCTGCAACATGAAAAAGACTGGTCTTATATATTGTGATTAAATGTAGGGCTAAAAAGCCACAGATGCAGGCCACATGGGAGAGGGTGGCTTATCTGCAATCAAAGGCATTTCTTCTACCTTTGATGTCTGGACATGAAAAGAAAGTGGCACTGAAGTGTAATTTGAAAATAATCTAAACCTGTTACAATAGACACTAGCATTGTCTGACTATGTGATTAATTTTGCTGTAAATCTCCAATGTTAATAAAGAGACTCTTTCAGATGTCTAAAAAATGCAGTCACACGGGCAGCTCTTGGAAAACACGTATAAGTGCTAGGTTTCCATTGCAACTTCTGAGACATCAGTCGTGATGTAATACATGAATCTCAAAAGGTAAATACAAAGCTGATGTTGCATCATGCAATGAAGCTTTTATTTATATAAAGATGAGAAGGCTAATGATAAAAATACTCATACATATGAAAGGACACTGATACAAATGGAAGTTTTGATTGTTTTAAGGAGCAATGACTGAATCAAATGTTATTGTTTCTGAAAGGAGACTTAGTTTGGTTTGCATTACATATCATTTATATTCAGTTATGTTTCATTAAAATATAGGTCCAGCTTGATTAATAGTCTCTTATCGATAAGAGCTATAAGAACACTTTAAAATTTCTTTAAACACTTTAAAAAGTCTTTAGCAGCATATCCAATAAGGTATGGCTTTTATGTCCGTTGCTTCAGGAGCATATTTTAAAAACAGACATCAGAAACAGATATGATCTTTGATTCACGTTTTAGCTGAATATTTTACCCACTTTTTATCTCTTCTCTGTAAAATTAGAAATAAATATATCCTTTTCACAGACTGCATTAATGTATCAAAGAGCAGCATCTAGAGAGTGGGGCAGTGCCAATGGAGTAGGGTGACTTCTGTTGTTTTCATCAGGTTTAGCCTGGGACCAACAGCTTTTTTTTCTTCTACCGTACTGTCTGGTTTGATCTGTGTCATAACTAGGGATTACTAGGAAGAAAATAAATACTTGTGCTCCAGCAAACTGACAGGTCCCCGGCTCGTGGTATTAATCATGGACTGTTCTCTAGCACTGTATCATCATTTTCCAAAGCAGGTTTCTTGAGCAGATATAATACACCAAAAAAAAACAAGATGCAGAAACATATGGTAATCTTATCAAATGCCTAGACTTAGAGTTACAGGCATTTTTAGAGGAGAGGATACTGAAAGGCAATGGTTTATTGCACATCATCAGCTTGGGCTATCTCAATTTTTCCACAGTAGGAAATCTCATCTAGAGCATATGGTGAGTTCACGTGCAAAAGCATGATAGACTTAAAATGGCAGTTCTTAATTAGCAACTTATTAGTGTTCAGGTGCTAGCCGTGTTTAGCAACAGCATGAAATATATGGCCGAGATTTTTGCATTCAGGATGAAATTACACCTGTTTAAGCACGTTTTGTTGCCTAAATTGGGTTTGATTTTACTGATGACAGTAGTAGGTAGCACAGAGCACTTACAGTGCTGAATTACACTATACTTTTGAAATCCTTGAACTGTCTTTTGGACTACTGGAAACTAAACCAAGAATCTATGTCAATGTAGTACAAATGTTCTGCAGGCTGCACTCGCTTTTTCTGCACATAATTTTTAGATAAAATATCTAAACTTGCCAGGAGTTTGACAAAGATAATTGCAGCACTGTTGCTAAGTGTTCTCTGTAAGCAATCTGTATTCGGTTTACACGCTGTTACAATTAGAGAGTAAAATGGGAAAATGACTTCTTCAAGTTAGCTGCTTGAAATAATTTTTTTCTTAACATTGATTTTATCAAAACAAAGATTATGCTGCTTATGATTTAGACCTGTCATATGTGCATCTCACATTAAGAACTGTAGGATGGGCAGGGGAGGAGGAAATTCTACTACCTTACAAAAGAGACCCTGAAACTGGAAAGGTGGTATTTTTAGTGACAAAAAATGCCTTGGTTTGCCTGAACAGTTTACCTGCTAGGTATATCTGGTTTACTTATCTAAACCATTTCACGAGCTACACTCCAGCTTTCCATTTGACATTAAAAAAAGAATAATTGAAAATTGCTGTTAACAAAATTGTTGTAAACAAAAGCAGCAGGAGACCAATATGTCCAGTGGCAGATAACAAGTACCTAGGATTTTCATGTAGTAACCGCATTGGAAGACTAGTTCCACCAAGGAAAAGGAAAGTGTATTCTTTCTGAGTTGAAAGTGTTACACACAAACTTCTAACACATTAACTTGTTGGTCCATTTAAACCTACAAATCTAAACCATTTAGCAGTCTTTTGCTTAACCAGAACATCTTCAGTTGTTCAGGGTAGGGTGAGATTGGGTTGAGCAACAACCAGAAAGAACAATTCCTAGTTGCAAACCTTGTAGATAACTCTTTAGGAAATAGAAGAGGATTTACAACACCTGGGCTGCCTGAAAACCAAGCCCACCAAAGTGTTATAGGCCCTTTCTGCTCGGTGCTGGTTGATCTGCAGGAGACACAGAAGCTGATGGGACAGAGAAAAAGGATTCATAAGTGAATGCCGCCAGAATTAGTAAGTTCTTTGACTGACTAATAGCTTATTTCTACTGATTTGTGTGTGGTAAAGTACCCTAAGAGAGAGAACAAAAGGCAAACAAAAAAAAGGTGCTCTCTTTGTTTAGTCTCAATGTGAGGTAGGATGTTTTCAGTTTGCCCAGAGCTAGTCCCTAACTGAATTTTCAGAAATGTGTAATATGAGGTAAGGTACATGTTGAAATCAATACTAATAATCTTTCTAACCTGTTTAATGCCTGGAACAGAGTAAAAACAAAGCTGAAAAAACCCCTATTGTGATAAATGATGTATCTGGCTACTGTTTTTTTCTTTCTGTGGTCAAATCCACGAGAACAAATGGTACCTGTTTTTTTTCTGGGGGCAAATATTCAGTGATATTGGCAATTTTTATTTAATTATGTGAATGGTTCTGAATAACCATGGTCAGGTTTGAAAGTTTTGGGGTTTTTTTGTTTGTTGTTGTTTTGGTTTTTTTGTTTGGGGTATTTTTTTTTATTATAACACCAGTCATGTAATATTGCTTAAATTCCTGAAATGAATAAATTTCGGGAATATGAGTACTTCTAGCACAAACTGTTGCCCAAAATGGCAGTTTGAGCAACCAGAGAGAGTGTTATAGAGATGTTTTGATTAAAAAAAGAAAAAAAAAAAAGAAAAAGTGTGGTTATGTTCAGAGATTTGAATGTTCACCAAAAATGAACACAGAGGTTGCATGCTTTTTCATTACTTTCCCTAGAAAGTAGTGTGCCTAAGCAAATTAGTTAAAGCTGTTTAGAGAACTATATCCGTCTGCGGGAGGATAATTTTAGTGTCTAATCTCACAGTCACGCTAAGATAATTTTATTCTCCCTTTTCCCTTTTTAACTCACTGTATTTCTATAAACCCAAGATAACTTACTTTCCCTTGTTATGTACCGCACTCTCCTTATATATATTTATAGACAAATTTGTATATTTATAAACCATGAACTGTAATACTAAAATACCTAAAATATTTATATTTTTTCTGGGGGAGGAATTAGAAGTGACTGACAATTTCAGCTGTGAATTTCTTCCTTTCGGATGTTGTATATTTGGCAACACCTCTAACTTTCAGCCAATCTGTTTTGGCATATTTAAGGAGTAAACCAAAGACATCACTTGTGTGTTCTGACTCAGATCATCTTGCAATATGCATTGCTCTGTTCTTCATTTGAGTACCTTATATATCGTTACTTGTGTTGACAGGCTTAGAGAGTTGGGGTTGTTCAGCCTGGAGAAGAGAAGACTGAAGGGAGACTTTATTGTGGCCTACTGGTATCTGAAAGGGGCCTGCAAAAAAGTTGGGGAGGGACTTTTCACAGAGGCCTGTAGTGACTGGGTGAAGGGGCATGATTTGAAACTGGAAGAGGATAGATTTAGATTGAAAACAAGAAGGAAATTCTTCACTCTGAGTGTAGCGAGACTTTGGCTGCCCAGAGAAGTTGTGGATTTTCCATCACTGGATGTGTTCAAACCTGGGTCAAATGGGGCCTTGAGCAACCCGGTCTAGTGGCAGATGTCCCTGCCAAGGCAGGGGGGCTGGAACTACATAATCTTTAATGTTCCTTCCAACACAATGACAGAAGCCAAGGTATGTTTTGTTTCATTTTAAATTTCAAGGCCCTGCTATGGTAAGCATTGCCGTTGTGATACGGCAGATGTGAGGATTATGTATTCCCTGTGAGGAGGAAAGCAAGGAAATGTAGTGTGTTTTAATGAGCGTTCTCAAGTGTCTGACCCTGGCAGTTATGAGAGGTGTGGTCTGAAAGGAGGAGAAGAGATAAAGGATAGGATTGATTTTAAATTATTTTACATATCAGTTTTTTTAAGTTAACAGCTAGCTTTCAAATTCCTTTTTTTCTCTTTTTGTAATTTTCAGTGTTCTCACAGCCCTCCAAAATAGAAATAATCACTTCTGATATTGTCATTAGAACATAACAGTATAGGAACCATAAAGACAAAAATCAGTTGAAGAAGGTAGTCATTAAGCGATCGTTACTTTCTTGCTAAATGGAGGGATAGTGACTTTGAACATAAGCTGCAGGGTGAGAGCAGGACCATACCAAAACAGTCTGTACAAAAGAAGAAACTACCAACAGAAAACATCGTTGCATTTAGAGTGTGCATTTTGATATTTTTCCCCATGATTTTATAGACAAAAGTTTTATTATTCAGCCATCTCCGTCAGAAACCATTGCTATGCGAAGAAGGCAAACGTTTTGATAGACTTATGGGTTCGCTCATAAGAAAAAGATGGTATTGCAGCTTTAGTTCTAGTAGTGATATCCTCTTATTTACTTAATATTGCTTTATATGGAACAAAGATTTTTCTTTCTAACCACGAAGACTGGCTGTTATATGTCATTTAATCAGAGTAGCAACAAAACTGTATGTGAGGCTATAAGTGAACTTGCAATATCTACAGACACAGCAAAACAAGCTAAGGACAAAACAAGGTCTGATGAAGTACAACTTCACCTGCTCTTGATTTTTCTTATAATTCAACAATAGTCAAATGCAGAGGTTGTTTGTGGTTTTTTTTTGTGGTTTTATTTTTTTTTAATAAGGTTCTACTTACATTGTATACATTTACGGTGTAACAGTTAATTATACAGAGATATCATTATGTTAAGAGCGTTGTTTATATATGCCTGCTGTAGGTGCACGTGCATAGAAGAGGTGAGCATGGGCTCACAGGCCTGTATGATCATGTAAAACAAGGACTGAGACCACAGGCATGTCCCCTCTGCAGTACAGTGCGTAAACAGGGTCCAGTCTACAAGTCTCTCCCTTCAGTTTGTGATCACCTCTCCTATTTTCCATGTGCCGTATTTCATGGTCTGACTCCCTGTGGGGCCATGTGAGTGGTGAAGGGGTGGTCAGGAGGGTAGGACAGACAAGATCTGATCTTCAGTGGCAGTGTGGTATGTTTAAGGATAAAATTATCTTAGGACTGCATCTTTAAAACCACAGGGAAAGACCATTCATTCTGCCTTTGGTGAGAGGTTTGGATTGCATAAACCCAACCATAATGGCTTTTTGTAGTATTGAACGACAATATTAAGAATCTGATTTCTGAAGTTTAAGTAAATGTTGCTTGTGATGGAGAAAATGTAGTCACAGTGTGCAGATGCCGTCCTTACAACTGTTCCTGGTTTATGTGCTTGATGAATTTGTGAAGAAGGTTAAACTTCATTCAATGTAAAGAATTAGATGAGAAATATGTGAGGAATTGGCTGAATTACTTTTCTACCTGCAAGGCTATGTTTTCATCTAGAGCAGCTCTGTGTTAGGTATACATACGTCCCTGCAGTTACGTGTACACACATCCTAGCAGTGGGCTAGGTAAAGTAAAAGGATGCTGGTTGTTCCTGGAGCAACTAAGCAGTAGAGGCAAGAGAGTAACAGCTCTCAGCACAACATGAGGAAAACAATCAGGCTGTAGTGATGGGTGATTTCAGTTTCCCAGTATGAACTGGGAAAACTGAAAAGCATGGCACAATGAAAAATAAAATTATAGAAGAAATAAAGACTTATTGACCTGACGTGTCAGAATCTTAATAGGACTCGTCGTCTTCAATCTCAGCAAAAATGTGCAGTTAGTAGATTAGAAACAGCAGAGCTTACTTGGTTCAAGTGACCCCATGATTAAAGTCAATATAACTTAGAACACTAAGCCAAATATATCAGAAGCACAATATGAATTCTCAAAGGTCTACTTTAAAGGTACATGGAAAAAACCTGTGAAAAAAGGATAAAGAAACAATAATGGAAAACATTGCTGGTGAAGGTTTTTCTAACATCACCTAGATGTAGTTTTGGGGGCAGAGGAAGGTAATGATGTGATTGTGGGGAGTTAATCCCTACAGTTTGGTTGTAATCTCTTTAAGCTCTTCATTTAATAAGTGTGTTTCATTACTGAATTCCTGCTAAAATTGTGAGAGCGCCATAGCTACAGCCTTACGTGGGAGGGTGAAGGCAGCTATCATTGTCTATTCATATCCCTTTGATAACCATAGGAGGGTTATTTGGGAGCTGGGAAAATGCTCAGAATGCTTGAAATTCAGATAAAACCTTCTCAACTTCTTTCTACTTTAACATACCATTATTTCATGTAGAAAAGACAAAACTAGTCATGACATATTGCAAGTAGTAAGAACTGCAGAATGACACTACAAAAAAAAAAGTTACAAATCCTAATCTTTGCAAAGACAATATTTTTTTTGTAATTGACATCTAATAATGTCTGTAATTGAAACAAAATCATCATTTTTAAACTTTCTGATTATAAAATAAAAAGTTATCACAAGACTGGTAAATGCTTTGAAACAGATTCTTCTGCACGTCTCCTATTTATGACCAAGATAAAATAAGTTTCACAGATTACAAAACTGTTGCTGTGATACCCACAGCCCACACTCACTGAAATGTGAGACACGCTATTAGGAGGTTTCTTTGTTTTTGTTGTGGTTTTTTTTTTGATTTGGCTTTTTTATAATTATTTTTTTTCTTGGTGAGAGTCTCTCATCTTATTTTGTATTTAATTTTATTCTTTAATACACATTATGTAGTACCTAACAATTTCCATTTGCCCAGTACAGTATTAAAGTAGATAAAATGGAAAGAGAAGGGAGGAGTTAAACAGCTGTTCAGGAATTGGGTGGGTGGAGGAGGTGTCCTTGTACGCTAAAACATGACAAAGAATGCTGACAATGTACAATGTTAGGACGTGATGTCAAAACAAGATGTTCATCTCCTTTCTAAACTGGTTGTCACGTTCTCCATCATAGTAGTGAGGCTATTCTTTTATGCATCGTTCTGCTTGAACACCTGAACTGCCAATTAGTAGCCTGGGTATCTGGGTCATGCCTCTTCTTTTCCCCTTCCTTTTTCTGTATCCAGCAAAGAGGTTGTGGTCAGCAGTAACATGGTGAGGATTGAAACTTAAGCAGTATTGCAAGAAACTTTCATCATTTGCTGCATGGTCATCTGCTTGCAGCCTTCTCATCATTTCAGATTCCTCTGTTTTGCACCATTCTGAGTTATTAATTCTATAGTATTGTCTAAAGCCTCATTTCTATCTTTTAAGCTTAGGGGGGTAGGCCTGCCAACAGCAAAAGAAAAGGACGAATATGCCTAGTGTAAAATGCTGTAACTTTCATGAGTTCCCCCCACCTATATTTGGTACTTGAATTATAATTTTTTTCTGGATGGTTGCCTTCTGATTAAGGGCTCTAGTCAGACTGGATCTTCTGTCTTCTTTTTTAAGGCTTTGCTATGTTCTTGCATCTCATCAGACATTTCAAAGTCACTTAAAAAAGAAATTTGAAAAATGAAAGGAATAGAAAGAGCATTTTGCTGGCAAAACTTAGAGTATTTGCTGTAGACTAGTTGAGTATAAGGGTGTGAACTAGGGTCTCCTGATTCTTGATAAATGCCTTGCTGTGAAGGTTGTTGCCCAGACTGGATTGATTCTTGCTGTCACTGACCTGAAATGCTATCCTGCATCTGAAGAGAGCTGTGGATCAAAAACATTGAAGGACTGTTTTGTGTTAAATTTATCTTTTTGTACCAGAATTTTCAAATCAGTCTTTGAGAGCTAGTTCTGCTCATTTAATTGAATTTATGGCTTATGGCAGAACACTTGTAATACATGTCTGAAACTTACAGCTTTTTTTAATGTCAAAATAAATATTTGCATTTAAAAAGACGAGTCTGCATCAGATACTGTTTGTAAGGTCTTGGCAAGCGTTCATAAGGACATACATGATGGAGCATTTGTTCTGTAGCTCACAGGCATAATGGGTTGAGAGGTTCTCTACTTGTTCAATTTGTGGATTAACATCTAGATCAGCTAAAGGACGACATTTTTTGAATGTTACATCTGCAGTTCACACTAAACATATGTAATGCCATATGGTCACTGAAGGGTTATGGACTTTTTTTTTTATTAGGAACACTACGAGAGATAATATTATACATAAAGTAGTATATGCTCTGTGCAATCTTATGCCACCAAAATAGAAAAGAAACCAAGGGAAACTTTAAAAATATGTTAAAAAAAAAAAAAAAAAAAATATCCCTCCCTCCTTGTTACTGTTTGTGTATAGCTGTGTACAACAGTTCTAATGAATCCTGTGGCAACAGTCAGATTAGACCTGTAAAACATACAGCTGCATTCTGGATATACTGGCAACTACAAAAGGAAATACTCATGGTCTTACCCTGCAGAGCAAATTAAAGTGCTGGTTTTCCAGGTATTTGTTCTTAATAGCTCCTTGGGCAGAGCGCGGGAGAAGATGGGCAGCAACGCGCAGTCAGAGGACAAGAGGGCTCTCTGCAGAGTGTAATCTTAACAAGCGCTCTCTGGATCTCTCTTAATCGCAGAGTATTTCAAGTTGTCTGTCACTGGTCTTGTACTGCAATATTTAGTACCCATGCATTTCATATATAATTCCTGTGAATAAACTTTAAAGCATGCAGTGATGAAATATCAGAGAATACTAATTTTCATAACAAATATTGTCACGGGGAGAAATGTTCATGGAACTACGTATGACACGGTATAAGCTTTGTACTGCTGGCTAATGTCAGCCTTACAAGATCATACCATCATATGTGTTAAGAACAGGACAGAACAATTTGAGTCAAAAATGCAGTCCTTGGGTACATGTATATATTGAATATTTAAGGCCTAAATTCATCCCGGAGGGAATAAACACCCAGCTGTGTTTGGGTAGCCATCAGATTTGCACCTATGCCTTTTATCAGCAATTCTTCCTGCCCAGGCAATGCAGTGGTATCTTCCGATAGCAAATGGATAAAGCTGGCAGCACTTGTCTCGTCTTTAATGAGCTTCTTGGTTTACATCTCTTGTGTCTCGCTGCATTCCTGTTTTTTAAGAAATTGATTTCTCTTCACTTCCTCCTCCCCGATCCTGCCCCCCTCCTCTCTATACTACAGTTTCCCTTGAGCAATCCTCATGCCCTCAGCTATAACTGTGGACATCCTTGAGATCCTTCAAATTGGGGAAAGGGCTTAGAGATGCTATGATTTCACAAACCCCATTGCCCTTAGCCAGAGCATTCCCAAATACATGTATTAGCCTTTCTGCCAGCATGTTAGAAAGTACCACAGGGCAGCACCCGTAACTGTGTTTTATGAACAGTCAGTATAAACACTGAGTTTATATTTTAGTGCTTTTTAAAGACCAGCATATATTCTGATACTGTTGGGCATCTTCTTTAGTAAACACTGATCACAGTTACTGCCTCCCAGCCACTACAGTATGGGATGTGAACCTAGTGGGTGCTGTACTCTCAGGTACCACTGCAGAGCATGGTCCAATATAGGTGTCTGCTCTGACCCTGAAGTTGGTACCAGACCAAAAGAGCCTGTCAGACTTCACCAGTAAAGGACTTCAAACTCTCCAGTTTTCCTGATTCATATAGGTTTTTTTCAGAAAGTGCCAGAGAATATAGCAACCGCCCTGCAGACTTCAAGTCACCCCTTGTAGGCCCTCTGCACTGAAATATCATCTTTTTCTATTGTGTGGATGGTTTGAGGGTGTTTTGGGGGTTTTGTTTGTTTTTTTTAGAAGTCTAAACGCATATCCATGTGAGTTGTCTCTTAATAACAAACTTCTGTTACCTTTAGGCAGGTAGAAGAACACTTCGGTTCCCTAAGTATAGGTGCCTACAGGTACTAAATCTAGTGAAGATAAGGCGGGGGTGTGTGTGTGTGTGTGTGTCTTATAAACATCTAAGGTCTGCTCTCAGCCAATCTTAAACTGGTAAATCTGACCATGATTTCGACACAATTCACTGTGCACATCTACTCCAAAATACTGACCAGGATAGAATTGAGACTTCTAATCTGGAAGAAAAATAGCCATGAACTGTGTGGCAAGAAACCAAAATAATTTCCAGAATCTTACACGCCTGGAAATATTTTCTGAGATGGGACTGAAAACTGCTGGTTTGTTGG
>VWZK01012360.1:199895-217511 GCA_013396935.1 Baryphthengus martii
TTTTTTTTTTTTTTTTGAATCTTGGGGTTATTTAGCAAAGATTATCCTCTATATGTCATACTCTAAGGGAATTAACAACATTCAAAAATCTTTACATTTACAGTGCTAGAGACAGGTTGTAATTAAAAAATAATTGTAGTTGTTAGTTTACACCTGACTGCAGGTAGCTTCTCATTAAATCAGTGCTTTGCCATTTATCCAGTTTACTGGTTTCCAATTTCTATCGTTTTGCATAGTAACTAAAATGCAATGCATTCTTTTGTTTCTGAAAATCTTAAATTATCACATATGTTCAGCCAGTCGAACTTACTTGTATTCAAATTAGGACTGAACTAAGTCCTAAAACATACTTATTAAAAAAAACCCTACATATAAAAATGAAAATATAGCATTAAATGTATTGGATGTATTGTATTCATTAATCATTCCCAGATGTTTTCCTTCAGCAAGAATTGGTTGTTTTGAAAAAAGTGAAATTGATTGGGGTTTGTTTTTGTTTGTTTTGTTGGGTTTTTTTTGAGCAAAGTTATCTTGATTAGAGCTGATATAAAATCAGTTTCCATATAGTGAGAAACTTCGGTATTCCAACATGTGTTTTTGTTTTTTGTTGTGGTTTTGTTTTGGTTTTTTTACCCAAATCTGGCTGAACTTGAAATACTGAAATTTCACACAATTTTGTTACAAAAGCTCAGGAAGAAGTAATCAGGAAATAATGAAACATGTTTTATGAGTGATTTCAATATTAAATTACACTTCCTATGTTAGTGGCTTGCCCTGTTGAGTTGCGGTTCAAAAATCTCATGGCTTCATTCTCCTTCCCTGGCTCTCTGAACTGACCGCATCTTCCTAAGTCCAACCCGTGTGGACCAGTGTAGAGAGTTCTCTAAAGGGAAACTTTGATCGACAAGGTCATGGGGGACAGAATGCAATAAAAGAGGAAAGGAGTTTTCTTCAGGACACGGGTGGGAGAACAACTTGGTATGATTTGCTCTTTAATGAAATAACGGTGAAGGAAGGAAACATTGTTCCAACATCAAGCAGTAGATTTTGCTGGAAAAAACAAACCGAAACACAACACAAACAGCAAACTACTTATTTTTTCTACAAGTGATAACGACTTAAAAATAAAGGCAGAGTATTGGAAGGCACTAGATCAATCAGCTACTGGAAACTCTGCTGACTATATTAAGATTTTTAGCTGTGCATGCAGAAAGGAATTGAATCCTAGAAGGTCTGCCTGCATTGCACCTAGAACTTCTGGTTTGCACACAGGCTTCCTTCCCACCCAGAGAAGTGGCAGTGGAGACTCTGTGCCCTGAGATGGGGCTGTGGAGTGGCCACAGGGTGCAGATTACGTGCGGGTGTGACAGCAGAATGATGGTATTGCAGTCGTTTGTCTCTAGTTCCTATTTGTAATTCTTCTGGTCCCTATGATATGTTGACATATCAGTTTGGAATATGCTTATACTAGATGATACAGATGTTTTGATTGAGCACCTACGAGGTTGAATTTTTCTGACCTCGGCAAGTTTAATAAGATATTTATAAGTTCACTGCAACCCTAATGATGTTATTAATGTACGTATGATATACACAGAAGTGAATTATAGTCTAATAAATAGAATAAAATGCACTGTAAAACAAGCCTTATAGCTTATAAATGAATAGATGAAATACATAGATTGGTTTATGGAATAGCAGGCTTTAAAATGTGTTCTTCAATTCTCTCCCCGATACACTGGTTTCAGCATCAGTTAATATCATGTCCTGCCAGGCCAAAGAGATTGTGAAGATGGAAAGTCTGGCTTTTGCTTTGGGTCAGGAAGAGAGGCAGTAGCTCTTACAGTGACTGCTGGTTTTTGTTGGGTTTGTTTTTCTACCGCAGAATAGGTTTCAGTGGAAAACTCTTGATCAGTTCTAACTTCTGTTGATCACTACGCACAGTAGTTTCCTGGCAGGCACATCATCAAGTGTGAAGTCCTGGCTGAGCCCGGGTGCAGAGTCAGGCAGTTTCCAGAGCCTTCAGTCTGTCCTGGCTGGGAGGCAGCCGCGGCGGCGGCTTCGGGACACACTAATTAGCTCCAGTCAGTGCTCACCAGCAGTGCGGTCCATCGAGATCTCTGGTCTCAGTTCAGGTTTCACTTTCGCTTTAATTTGGAAGATGGTATTAAGTATCTAAGGAAAACGTGTCCTTTAAGATATACTCAGTGGGCAAAAGGGATATTCAGGAGTTTTGGCTTTTTTTTCTGAAGACTATAATAAGATTTCAATAGGAAAGTATTCAGATGTCTTTTAATTAGCTTATTTGTCAAGCTTTGCTTTTAGTTTTCTTTTTTTTTTTACTATGGAAAGCATGATGATGTTTTATTTTTAGCAAAACGAATTCAAAGTCCTGTAGGGCTTTGTGTATGCCGACATATGTTTAAACACACAAAACATCAGGAGATGACTTACATGCCTAAAATTATACCTGTCCTTATATACCACCTGTGAGACGCGTGTGAGAAATTCCAGGAATTAAGAGCGTGTCCTGTGACTACATGAAAATATTTCATTTCAGAACTGATCCCTTACTCATTTCTCTTTTGTTACGAATGTATATTACATAATAAACACATTGCAGTGTAAAGAAAACTCAGCCAACAATTAATCCTCAGCTTGTTACGGCTGCTGTCTGGATGGTGGCAGACCTGGTGCTGGAGCTGCAAAGCCCCTTGCCCTGGCCAGGGAGCGGGGCACAGCAGCAGCAGATGGCCCTGCAGACAGTCGGCATTGAGCCAGCAGAACCTCGGCGACAGCCCTGTGATCCAGAGCTGGTTTCGTCCTGTGGCTTCCACTCCATACAGCACAACACCGGCTTCCTCGGAAAGCTTATTAGCTCTGGCACCATACCATGGGAGTTGAGAGCTATGACTTGGGACCGTCGCTGCTCTTGGGCTAACAAGTTCCTGCTGGAGGAAAGCGCTGAGGAGCGCAGCACAGAAATGATTCAGTGGCTGTATGAGGAACCAGCTCGGGTCAGTCAGGGATAGATCTGAACTGCAGCTTACGAGCCCTGCTTGATTCCAGCTGAGTCTATAAAGTCATTTAGATTCCTGCAATATGTCTGTAATCTTGGACTTTTCAGTACCCAGGACATTCCTGTCTCCTATCAAGTCAGGTAATAGGGAGCTGACTGTCGCTAGCAGGGCTGGACTACTTGTAAATACTTGAACTGCCTGGCTCTTTTTGAGCTATTTGTCTTGTGTCTTTGCGCTTTACTAATTTTGCATTCCTGCTAGTTGTTGCTTTTAATATCCTGTTTGTGTTTTCCGTTCTTCTGCTACCGATATATGCACCTTCACCAATGTTACTGTTAATGACTTGTTCTTCTTTTCATCAATAAAACACATATGCTCTGGAATGACAGGAAGATCATCTGCCAGAAAATGCATTATTGTTATTAAGATCATATAAAGAAGAAAGAAAATTTATTTCAGCCCAGCAGCTGCAGCATCACTTTAGTACTGGCATTTGTGTGCATGTTGGGGAGGGGGAGAAGGCTTTCTTCTCCGCTCCATTTTTGGAAGTGAATTTGTGGTTCAGTTACTACAACTGCACTGCCATAAGCCTTAAGAAGTTCATTTTTTTCTGTAATATCTATGCATCAAGTGTATCAAAGCCAGAGATACTAGATAATACAAGTATTTTGATAGATGGCATGAAATACAGCCTGTGAGATGGGGGTGGGGGAGCTTATCCCCTGATAGGCAATTTCGAGGGCCTTTGTCTACTCAGAGTATCCATCTCTATCATGAAAGAAAAGCATTATTTATAAATAAAAGTTTCTTCATGTGCAAGGATCACTGGCAGAAGTCTGTGTGAGCTGAAAACTGGGTAAGCAATAATGATAGAATGTGGCTGTACCTGTGTATCTGACTGTCCGTGCAGGTATGTCCATGGCCAGCCCTCACCAATGTGCTGTGGAATTACATCCCAAGTACATAAACCTAGCAAGGTCTTGTGGCTTACAAATGAAAGAAATGAGAAATTTTATAGTGCCTTTTGTTTTGTGTGTACTTTGTGGTAAATGACGCATTAGCCTGTAATCTTTTCTATGGTCAAAAGTGTTACTGTGCTTGTCTCCAGACATCATAACCTGAGCAAAACAATCTATTGTCTGTATTGCCTCGTTTGGACAAAAAAACCCCCACAGAAATGGTCATTGGTCACAGAAATCTCCAGTTTCTGCAAAGCCAGTTTAATCATATTTGTTCATCATTTACATACATGAGAAAGCAAGTGGTCTGGTGATTGGGCAGTGGACACTGGGTCACGTAGGAGGTGCTGTCCCTCCTGCAGTGCAGTGCAAAGTAGAACCTCCAGAAAATGTTCACGCTTGGGGTAGCGTGTTGGTTTAGGTTGAATGTAAGCTCCCCTTCTGCGCCAGCTCTGCTTTTTGCTGCTCTCTGCAGTAGCAAATGACTCTGCACATGGCTGGATGTGAACGTAGAAATAAGAGGTTTTATCAAGCTGATCAGTTGCAAGCAGCTTGAATTTTCAATCTCTTTCCTAGGAAAAGGGGATGGGTGTTTTGTTTGTTTTTTTTTTTTTTCATTTTAAAATTATTCTCACAGCTGCAGTCTGCACGAATAGGAACCCTCAGGTTGTGTGTGTGTGGTATTGCAAAGTAATAAAGTGCTAGACAGCTACTGATTGTTTTTATAAGCATAAACAAAGAAAACTGGTCAGTCAAGGTCCTGGTTGGAATATTTTGGTAGGATGTTAAGTGTTAGGGCTGGGCTGGCCACTAAACAAATGACAGTTGCTCTCCATTAACCCCTCTACCTTCCCTGAAGGTGAAGAGAAAGGGAATAAGGGGGAGAGACTTATGAGTTGAAAAAGAAAACTAAAACTTTAATGAAAATCATAGTTTAAAAACTGAATATATTCAAAGATACAGAAAGCCTGCATTGAACCCAACCGCCGCCATGGCAATTACAGCTCTGTCACCACTGATGCTGTGGAGCAGGCACTGGGGAAGTCCCAGACTAGACTCAGCAATGGACAGGAACTGTATTAAGGAGACCGATTCAGGAATTACACAGATTGGGATCAAAGGCAGAATGGACAGAATTCACCTTGGTTACTGACCACTGAAGAATAGCTTAACTCTTTTAATCCCTCAGCTTTCTACGGTATATGACATATGTGGAATAGAATCCCTTGTTCCGTTTAGGGTCACCTGCCCTTTCCGCTTCTTCCCACACGTGTGACCTTTTACTTTCTGCACTGCTAGCACGGCACACAAGATTTACCAGTGACCTTGGTCTTTGTAGTTACGAAGTATAGGCCAGAGCCTTTCTGCACACCAATGCTTGGTAGTAACTCTAAACTTCAGGCGTTATCTCTTCTAGAAGCAGACGCTGTCTGCAAAATTATGCTGTTAACTCAGGAAAGTGCAGTTACTTAGGAGAGATTTAACTGAAAAGTAAAATCATTGAGCAGAATTAGGTCTGTTCTAGTGCAAACCAGGACAGATGTGGATACTTAATGGGTGCCTGCTGCCAAGGCACTTTCGTGTTAGTGATTCCTGGGCCTGGACATTTTTGATCCTGTTGACCTGTTCCTACAAGGGGTTCACTGGTAAGTTAAGACATTTTAAAGAAGTAATAGTGATTAGTGTGCTTACACTGGTTCCGACATAGTGGACTTCTATATACCAAGAGAAATAAAGAAAATAGATCTTATCAGTTCTGATGATGACTGGAGGCCATATTATAACATTCATGATGACCTTTGCTTTTCAGACAGATACCCTCAGTAGACCCAAACATATATAGCAAAAGCAAAGAAATCTATTATATGCCTGTAACACCTTGAAAAGAGAACAAATTACAATAGGCATCTAAATCTGTACAAGATTAGAACAAGATAGATCCCTAAAACTGGAAAGAAATATAACAATGCATAAAATAGTGTAAAAAACCCCCAACAAACCCTCAAGATTAAAAAGCTTATTTGTGTGCTTTCAAAAGATAAAGAAACAGAGTAAATGAAGTTCTTAATTTTTAGTTTTATCTGAAGATTTTAATGATTTATAACCACCTTGTCTAAAAAGAGCATAATTTTGTTTAAGTGTGTACTTTAAAACATTAATATAAGCATTTGCCATATGTTTCTAAATCGATAATTGTAAAAAGGGCCCTTTTAATGGCTGAGATTTTGCCTAGAAATCATGCCAACAAAGACTCCTGTGATAGTTCAAGTGTGTGCCTTCTGCTTCTGGGGCATAAAGTTTCAATCCTATTGGGTTTTGTTGTATAACATTCCTACTCATAGAGTAATTCTAATTAATTCCTGACCCTCCCAAAAGGAATTCCCCCTTGCCCAAGACCTTTTCAAGGTAAAGGAAGTCTCTCTTAAAAGTACAGTAATAACTCTTTGAAGCTGTAGTTATCTCTAAAGATATTTTCAGATGTGTACTAAAATATATACAATCAATTGGCTGTCAGAATGTGGCTGACCTAGAGAGAAATCCCACCAGCTAAGTGCCTGTATGAACAGCAAAGCTGGCTGTGCATTCACTTATCCTGCTCAAGGGATATTAGTCATAAAATTTAGAATCAACACAGAATATTGGAAATGCTTATACTACAAATCTTACGCGCTCTCTAAAAGTCAGCCCGTGCCTTTACTTGAGCAGAGTAAGCATGGGGACAATCTTTCCTGGGCTCTGGATCACAACTACAGACTACTAAGCCTTCTTTTAGCAGTATGGTTCGCTTGCCTCGATGGTCAACTTACCTACGAGCTGTTTGAGGAAGATTGTGATGTGCCTAGAAAGAATTGCAATAGTCACTCAAAACTATTTATTCTTTTACATTAGTGGCTATTGTCTTGATTTTGCATTGTCCTTTAACCTTTCAGAGGTTGGCTTAAATAAATCTATATATATATATATGGATTTAGATCTGTGACAAGCGCGATAAACTATTCCTATCCAAGTTTTTTTTGGCTCTGTGGGGTGTAAGTGTACAAAAAAATGCTTGTTGTAGAAATACAGAAATCCTGCTATTAAAGTACATGGCAGAGCTCTTCATGTCTAGGTGAGCAATGCTTCTAAAATTACAATGTTGGTTTATTTATTTTTTTTTTTTTCACATTGTTGATTTAAACACTCAGAATCTTCATCTACAGTCAGGATTTGCTCTTTCAGATTCCATCCAAGCAGTATGTGCCTAGTTCCTAGAGTTTTTTAAGCTAGTCATGGGTGTTTAGGCTGCAGAGAGTTTCTCACTTACCCATGTTTTCATGTATGAGAGTGCTTCACACAACCGATCAATTACCCTTGCTTATGATTTCGAAACATTTATTTGTAGGGAGAAGGAGAGGTGTTTTGGTGTGTTCCTGTGCAGATGCAAATAATTTGTCCTTAAATATGTGGTGAATATTATTTTTAATTCAAGGCAATATTTGCTGTTAACGGGATGAGTAATTAACTTTAGATTTTGAGTGTCTGAAATGTGCTTCCAAGTTATTTCAAACTGGCTCATGAAGCTGGTTTAAAACTGTGTGTTCGATGTTTATTATACTTCTAAGAATTATTGAAGTGGAAAGAGATATGCTACCAATTCTATAGGTTATGCAAAAAAATTATGCTAGTTGCAAACTCACGTGACGGATAGTATAGAGCCATTAGAGATATCTCCAAGGTTTCAGTTAAAGATGATCACTTCTTATAGAAGCAGTGTCTACTGTTTAACAGTTTCTTACTGGCACTAACTCGACAGGATTGTGAGTATGGCAACAAGTTGTAGTAAGTGTCATAGAATTCTATGTATGTAGGCTGTTTTCCTGTTCTGCAAGCATGCAGTGTTTCCTATAAGTTTATGTATAACTGTTTATGAGGATAAACCTAATTAATTAACAGATATTTAACTGGCATTTCTTTATCTTTACTTCACAGTTTGCTTCTAAGTGGTTAGGTTGGTTGGTTAGTTGGTTTTTTTAATGTGTTACTGTGTCTTCTGGTTATTTTAGCTAAATATAAATAAGACCCTCCACTTGCTTTTAAACTTGTCTTCTCTTGCATAGCTTTAGTGAACCAATCAAATATTTCATTATAACAGATTCTTACTGTTCTCCTACCTCTTGATGCAGCTGTCAGATTCATAGTTAAAGCTGGAAGGAGTCTTTAATAACTGGACATCATTTTCCTTACCACTGCAGAGGTACAAATGTCCTCATTACCTACTCTAAATGTTTCCCAAGAGCAGCGACCAAACAGAATTTGATAGCTATAGTATGTACTTCTACTTATGTTATATTTATAGGTCTTGTAAAGTTGTTTTTCTCACAACTCCTTTGATATCATTATTCCTGAGAGTGTAATTGATCAATAAAAGCCTACTGCATGCTACTTTGGTGCAAAGGGTGAGGGGTGGCCACAGATCATTTCTTAGCTCAAGTACTTGCTGCATGTTTTGTCCTGATTGCAGGGTATGTGCTTCATTATTATTAATTACTTTATTAATTATTTGGGATAGTGGCCACATTTTGAACTGACAGGTGTGGATGGTAAAGCTTACAGAATGAACACGTATTCTTGATATACAAATACATATATATATATATATATATATGGATGTTGACAGACATCCATACCACATTAGTGAAATTATCTTGCTTGGTATGATGTTCTCTTTGATCTGACTTTCAGTAACATCTATAGATGAAGAACTGAAGGAGGAATAAAATATTTTGAAGTATGAATGGACCTTTAGGGTTGGCAGGTTTCAGTTTCACATTACGTGGCTTGTTCTGCTTGGTCCTCAAGTAGAAGGAAGCTCTTTCATCCTACATGCCCAACAGAAATAGAGGAATCCACAGAAAAAGATATGTCTACTCTAGCTAAAATTGTACGCAAAAATGACTGGCAGATAAATACTAATGAGGAGAAGTGACAGCCAAAGAAAGTGGTTGAATAATCTGTAGTCTTCAGTGTCACTATTTGTTCCATGTCCGTTTCTGAGAACAGTTATTACTTTGTCCCCCTAAACTGATAGTGGTGGTGGGAGCCGCAGAACTGCTGATACCATCCAGTGCCTGGCTGCTGAAATAGCTCAACAATTTATTCCTCTGCGAATCTATCCCTCTGGATAGGGGTAGGGAATGACTGAGGAGGAGACCAAGGAAATTAAACAAAAGGAAACATAGAATGGTTTGGGTTGGAAGGGACCTTAGAGAACATTTAGTTCAAACCCTTCTGCCATGAACAGGAATGCTTTCCAGTAGATGAAATTGCTCAAAGCCCCATCCAACCTGGCCTTTGGTGAGGAGTGTGTATTAATTGAAACCAGTTGTATGTTCCTCATTGACACCTTGACATTAGCCAGAATCACTGGTTTTTGCTCACAAATGAACAACTGGAAGGTGTTTCAAGCAGGTGATATTGAACTTCTGTAGGAGACACAAGACCTGGATGAAGCAGGACTCATTTGAGATTGCTTGGCTCTGAGTGGTTACTGAGCAGGAAAATGCTTATAAGTCACTGGAACAATATTTGAAGAGATGTTGAATCTTCCAAAAAGCCTGTTTTAATGAATTAAGTTTCATATTTTTAAAACTCCTGTTGCAATAAGATTTATATGTGACTTAGTTCTGTCGGCTGGGGGAAACAGCTTTAGAATTTCTTGGCATTTATGTGTTTAAATTCTTAACCATAATATTACATTAATGCAGTTGCACTGAATATTAAATTGATTTAAAGGTATTAATGCTATATACAATATGCACTCCTTAGCATGTAAATATCATAACGCAGTAGCAAAATGCAAATTGGAAAATATTTTTCACATTCTTGGTACAAGTATCAGCTTTTTGCATTAATTCCTGATGGCTTATAATCATTATAGCAAGATGACTCGAATGAAATTCTTCGATTTATGGAAGTACAAATGAGCTGTGAATCAATTCCTGGATCTTTTAGTGTTGCAATACATCTCTGTCCTATGCCTTTTTTTTGAGTGGAGTGAGGGAACCCTCATAAAGTCACCCACAAAATAACTACCTCTGGCAATGAACTTCATTTCGAATCAGGAATGTTGCAGGAACGACTATTGTGGTCTTGTGAACTAGAATAAAAATGCCCCAAGCCCTAAACTTTGTGCATATAGGGGGAAAAAGAAGTGTGAATGTAACATAATGAGATATTTACAAACATTATTGTATTTGAGTGATCCCTATGAGCATAATGAGCTTAAAGTCCATTTGAAGGCATTCCCTGTTGGCTGTGTGTAAATTTGTGATCTTTGTGTTCAGACTCCTAAAAGAGCAGAAGACTATGGTATGGCTATTGCCACTACCTGTGAAAAACAAACAACACAGAGAAAAAGGCAGATGTCATCTGAAATGTCTCATGCAGGAAAAAAAAGAAACTAGTGCCTCTGAGAGAAACTTTATATGCTAAATATCCTGTGAGACTCTACTAGACTTCCACTGGAACTGCGGAGGTCTGGCTTCTCGTCCCTGTTGTGGTAAAGGGCATGGATGTGATCTTAAAGTACATCACTCCTGAGACACCGTAATCATTAGATTTTTTTTATTTGCTTTTATTTTTTTAAATGTGCTTCTCTTATGCAGAGACTATTAATGGAAAAATTCTATACGGAAAACTGTTATAGTGTTTGATTTTAAAAAAAGCTTTTATAACACAGATATCTTTAATGGAAATATATTGTAAACACAAACTGTTTACGATATACTATAAAATATTTTTATGCTGCAGCACTGCTTAATGGAAAAGTACTATATACGCTGCATTGATTATTTTCTATTAAAACACGTTAAAGCCTGTTTTAAACCAATACCTAGTTCATAACTTAGATGAACAATTTTAGCTAAGTATTCCGAACAGGATCAACTACATGGAGAAGAAACCTTTTAAGGTATTTCTTGTTGACTAACTGCACAGTAACTTCTCATTTCAACAGAAAAAGTGGGGAGGTAAGAGTAATGCCAGTTAGTTTTGAAGGCAGTCAGGTCAAAACATGCTCACTTTCAGGCAAGAAAAAGCATTTTCGAACTAAGTTATATTCGACTACGTCCGCAATCTTCCTTCTCTGCTCTTTGGTTAGGAGACTTCATTACTATTGCCCTTTCAGTGAGACAGGGCTTATATTTATGCAGATTCACATTCTGCAGGTCAACAGTCATGAAAATAACTCCAATAGATAATAGCCCGAGTTCTTCAGTGACCCCTTAAGAAACATTTTTGGCTGGAAAGAGGTGCGTTCTCTCAGGATAAGATGAGTTAATCCACAGCCTTACTTTCCCAGAGAAACGTTGCCCAAAGCAGTTTTGTGGCTTACACTCACAGCTACTCCACTGTGGAACACTGTAGGCACGGCCTCTTGCTGCTTCCCTCTGATCCCTGCTCTGTAGGGATGCTCCCATCATCCTCTTGATTGCAGCACGCAAGTCTGCTGCCAGGTGGTCATGCCTCGGTCTTCCTTGCTGAGCCTCTGTTGGCAGAGGGACTGTTTGTTAGTTGAGTAAGGGGTTTGATACTGAAGAGGGGGAAATATAAAAAGAAGTATCTTATAATGAATCCTGGAAGGTCAGAGGTTTGAGATTCTTGAGTCCGTAGATGCCTCCTCTGCAAAGAAAGGAATGCAGTCAGAGAGATAAGGAACCTTTATTTTCATGGTCAGACCTTATCCTGTCACAGGACTGGGAATGGCTAAAAATGCTATTGCCAAGTCCTCCTTTCCACACTATTTTTGTAAGAGTTAGTAGCCTGTGAGAGCAAGCTGTCTTTTTTCCATTACAACTTAGCTGCCCAGGGTTTAAATCTAAATGAAAGTAAATGAATGTTTTATTTCTCTGGTTTCTCCTGTGCAACCAAATAAACCTGAGTCTCTCCTAGGGCTGTACAAGGTGACAGCTTGAAATACTTATTTGAGTTCCGTAAGATCATGCACTAAGAATCACCAGGTAGTTTAAATGGGAAAATGTGCTTTACATTCTCTGCTTGTTAACTTCTCTTAAAGATTAAATATTGCCATTGACCTAATTGAACAATCACTGTTCTTTAACACCTTTGGGTTTTTGTAGTCCTGGCACAGCAAATACTTTGGAAATACTTACGGATGAAAGTTTTGTATCTGCAAAGCAGTGCACAAAAACCACACAAGAACGATGTTGGGCGAAGAACTGACGTCATGACTTGCTCGTTGATTTTCAGCGCCCAAAGTGCCTGCTGTGCTGCAGAGAAGACAGCACTGGAAGTGCAGTGTTCTATCTACGCCTATTGCAGAAGCTTCCAGGCTTTTGCATTCTATCAGATAGAGATCTGTTCTAAAATTCTGTAAGTGACTTAAAATTGATTGTTACACTATGTGAAGTTATCACTTCCTATTGTAGAACAGTGTGAAATTGAAGTACTTAGACAGTTATATTTAAAATCCTAGCGTTTTCTTATAGCTAGCTTCTTTCAAGGGTTATAACTGCCTTGAAGCAAATTACTCATTGTCCTGGTTGAGGCTGTACATGATAGGCTGTCCATCTCATTCTGATCAATGGTTTGTTTATTTTTTCTTTCTCTTAAAACTCCAGCAAAAAAATAGAACAACCTCACTACCTGAATAGCTTGCACGGTGTTGCCAGCAAGCATCTTTTACCCTTAGCAATAACAGTAGCATAAATTCAGTATTTAGCAAGGACAGATGTGGAGAAAAGGCTCCAGCTTCTGTGCTGGGTACCTGTTCAAGATTCTTTAGAAGTAAAACGACCATTTTTAAAACATGGTTTTTGTTTCAGTGTAACTTTGCAATAGATAAGCATTTAATAACAGTCAGCTGTGACATTTACAAAGAGGAAAACATTTGAACGCAGAGACTTCGCAAATTCTCAGGATTCTCAAGAGCAAATCTAAAATATTTCAACTTATTGTCCCCAGTTGAGCTCTATGGACAATCACGAAGAAAAACTAATTTCTGTTTGCAGTAAAAAAGATTTCTGAATGTATCCATTTTTTCTGACAGTTTTACTCACACCGGATTTGGTTTGTGCTCTGAATTTTGGCCTTCTCTTTTGAGTGATTACATATAGTCTTAGGGAAACAAGGAGGTGGCTAAGTTTTGGTTCTGAAAAAGCCACAATATGTTTCAATTCTGTTTGAAACCTTTGGACTTTGGTGTGAATGTATCACCTAGATATGGGACTGGAGGGATTGGAATTTGTAGAAAGGAGCAATGTCTACTCTTCTAGTGGACTTTAAGAAAGGCAAAGTGGTTTATAGTGTCCCTTTATTCTCACTGCCTGGAACAGCTGGGCAAAGAGAGAGGAAATGGCTTTCTCCCAGTACTTGTCAAATAACTGATCTGCAAATTATCCCTCCAAGGGACAAGGTAGACAATGACAGTATGTTCATAAATCAAGAGTAAAGTTGCATTACTCTTGCCAAAATGCAGAGAAAAGGATTAAAATAAAGGTTTATGGGATTGAAATTTGACTAATACAAATTAAATTGATGATTTTATTAATAATCTAGGTGGACTGGAAGATCAGGATTAATTAAGTGCAATCTGTATTATGTACTTATCAAACCAGAACAAGTTATATATGTGTGTTATATGTCTATGTATTTCACACATGTAATACTCTCTAAATGAGCACATGCCTAATATTTCCAGATAGCTTCTGTCCAAAGCAGTCTGATTCAATAACCTACGTAAGATACAAAGAAAATGGGAGGAGGTTCTTGCAACAAATACAGCCTGCAGAAGTGAAATCTCTATTTTCTTCAGTATCATGAAGAAACTACTCAATGTATTACGCTGGCGTGCTCTTTGATAGGAAATAACTAATTTCTTGAACTTGCAATTGCTTGGTTGAATGAATTTAACAGAACATGTTACAGTATAGGAAATCTAGTTATTCGATTATATTTTCTGTTGTAGAATAAAGAAACAGAGCACAGCCTAATGAAATACTTAAGAGTTCATAAGCTGAAACATATTTCAGTAGCATCTGATTAGAACTTAATATCTTAGACAATCTAACATTATCTGTATTAAATGTATTATCCCAACTGAAATAATAAATTTCATTTTACTTATGTTTAATAGCAAATGTGAATCAGAAAATGTACCCTGAGTTTTATTAAAATTCTGTTATAGCTTATTTATATCTGAGGACAATGAAGCACTTAGAGAATGCTGAATGGTATAATCACCGAAAAGATAGAACTCCAAGCTACCTGCTCTATATTGTTAGCATAAATGGAAAATAAGATTGGATCTAGATAAGAGTTTTGCAAAACTGCCTTGGTTTTATTCTCAAAAAATTTTTTTGCTCCTATCTGATTTGACATGCGGATTATTCTGAGTAGGGGCCTAATCTTGAAGTCTTCACCCAGACAGTGAATTCACGGGCTGCACATGGCCCTGGGTCTACGTGTTTGTAGCTGGTAGGACTCGGTGCAATTAAGGCACCTCAATAAAATGAAGTCTCAAAGACTTTAGCATGAGCCTGTGGCACTTCAGAAGCTGCTGACAGAATCCTCTTTTGTGTCTCCTCTGATCTGTATATAGTAGAAACTGTGTGGTCTACAGAAACTGAGTGATCAAACAAGACCAGCAGGTTTCTGCAATCCAGCTGTACTCTGGAAAACCGTAGCACTGTTTTTGGGGGGCAACTGAGAGCATTTTTTGTAACATGGATATTCTGTAGAATTTATTTTTTTCAGAGTAAAGCCAAATATCTTAAGTAGGTTTGCAATATCTTTTTCTTGAGTGTTGCAATATCTTTTTCTTGTTGAGTTCTTGAGACAGGTTTTTAGGGGTGAATATTATACTTTGGATTTTTTTTTGTGTGGCTTTCTTGAAAAGTGTGTGTGCGTGCCTGTTCACCTATGTGTGTGTGTGTGTGTATATGTGTGTGTGTTTATATAAAAAATCATGTGTATATGCACATATTCTAATTCTGAAGTGCTCAGGATAGAGAAGAGTGGTGGTATGCATGGATTTATCAAATGACTGGTTTTGTTTTGTTTGTTTTCTTTTTTTCTTTTTTGTCCGATAAATTATCAGAACATTTTGGTCTACCTATAAAGTAACACAGAGCTTTATTTTTCACAACCACTGCAGTGTTGACTCTGGCAGAGGAGAAGAGACCAGGTGTTTGTCACCTGCAGCTGTATTTTTAGTTTGGAACAAACAGCATTTAGTACTGGCCTAGATGGTGCTATTAGATCTGTAGGAAGAGAACTTAAAGCTACATCTGGAATTTCTTATTACTGGAACTCTGTGTCTATAAGAAGCTCTTGTCCTTTTTTTCTTTTTTTGTGAGTTTGTACCAAAACACCCAGGATAGGAACAATCTCAAATCTGTTCTCACCTGAAGAAAAAGTGTACACACACACACATATACATAACTATATAGACATATATAAAAAAACTTTTTTTCTTCCTTATTGTAGACCTTGAATTATTTGTAGAGCTGACCTAAGATTGGTTCCAAGTTCAGCATCCAAGTTGGTGGCTTGGATTTTTCTAGGTGTCTGTTGTTACAACCAAATGACGTAACACAGCGAACGTACTGGCAGTCAGTGGGAACTTGACATTTAAAATCCTTCTGCGCCATTGATCCTCGCTGTAAATATCTTTACAATAATCTTTTTGTTAAAAACTTTTAAGAAGGATGGACTAAGGATTGGTAAAGAGCAGTTAATGACTAAGTAAATAAAACTAACCCCACCATTAATTTCTGTCTTTAGTAATTTACTTATAAACACTGGATGTTTGGGTGATTACTGTGGATGATTGCTGACTTTCTGCACAGCAATGGTCTATCTGCTAATGTCTTGGATCTCAAGAGAGTTCTTGAATTCAAACCTTTTCAACTTTTATTCTTAAAATAGAATTGAGTGCCAGTCCAATCCTTCATTATAAATGAATGATTATTAGTTTTCTAGGACTTAAGGAAAAATAATATTAGATCAATTAAATTGATATAAATGCAGAATTTTTTATTGTTACAAAAGCTATCCTACTTATCTGTTAGAAATATACTAAAAAGAATCAGAAAATTACACAGCTTACTCAGTAAGGCTATACAGGAATCTTCTTCCTGGAATCCATAGAGATCTTTGCACAGTTGCAGTATATAAAAAATAACTGCAGCTGACATTCCTAGATGAATGTTGTTTTGCAACTCTGGTCATCTCAGCAGAGAAGTCGATAATGGACTCCTCCAGGATGCTGATCCCCGCGGTCCTGGGTTCACACACATTGAGGAATAGCTGGAAGAAGGACAAAAACCTTTCCATGGCCAAGAGAATGACTGTTAAAAGTGCATGTTGTACCTGTGGATAGACATATGGCTGTTACAAAATATAATCGATAGCTATTAATTAGCATTAGAAGGTTCAAAGCATCTCATTCAGTGACAAACCTGACAGAAACAGAGAACTGATTCACATATACTGACCCTCACCTTGCTTTTTAAACTGCAGCTTTTATCACAATATATATCTGTTCAGATGGTTAATAGTAATTGATGTCATAACCACCATACAGGGCCGTTTGCTTCTAAGCCTATTTCATAAACACTATTCCCGAGCACTTTAAGAGAACGTTTTGTTTAGTGAATTTTGGCCTCAAATGAGAATTGTGAGACAAAACTACTCATCTGTTCTGCCTATGCACTTTGTATATCTCTTCTCTTTGACTTCCAAAAATTCAGTTGTTTTGTGAAATAAAATCCCACATAGGCACTATTCAAATTGATCAAGACAACTGTAAAAGAAGATTGAGAGCTTCACCTGGCATAAGGATTTTGATCCAGAATCTTTCTATGTGAAAAAATGAGAACAGACATAATTCTGATGAATGTTAGCTCTGGCATAAACCAGGAATAGCCGCTCTGAAGTTAGCGGAGTTAAACTAGTCTAAAAAGGATGTGGGGAGATTGGGCTGCACATACATGACTGCTGTAAATATGAAATAATGTGTATGTATGCATAGATACAAAGACATTTTTAATTTCAGAATTATCTTTGCTACTAGTAGAATTTCTATCTCAAAAAAGAAAACAGGTGTTGAACCTAAAACGTTCCTGAATTTTTTTAAGGGTGTTGTAAAAGGTGAAATGCCACAAGAAGTCTTTTTTTCTCCACTGTCATTTGAACTTCAGTACTCAGATTTTTGAAGCTAACTAGACTTGCTTATCCTGAGACCTCATGAATGAAAAATTTACCAAAGCTCTTACCAGAGTTAATTCAGTCTTAGAATTGCACTAATTGGTATATATCTAAAATCAATTACACTACACAGTTTTACTGAAATATAAGAACTGGGTCCTAGCGATTGTTTTCAAATATGCATTAATGTAAAAGGTGTGAATAATGTTACTAGATAATAATTCAGAAACTTCTCAAGGAATAGTTGTATCTTTTCAAGTTAATAGTGCCGGATTGGGTTCGCTTTGGAAGAAAATGCCACTGTGTCTATCTACCTTACCAAGTTTTTGAGCGGTTCTGATAAGGCTGAAAAAATAGTTGTATGTGGGACGTGGTACTTTTACCAAAAAGCAAAATGAACTTTATTGACTTACATCTCTCCACATACCTCT
>VWZK01012360.1:217550-263654 GCA_013396935.1 Baryphthengus martii
TTTTTTAAAAAAAAAGTCACATAAACATAATCTAGACATGAGTTGATATAATACTGGGGTTTAGGTATGTGGAGTTGGGATTAAAGTGGACATCATTTGGAGCCAACTGCGTCACTCCCTGTTGTGATGGAAATGGAATTATGATTGCTACATGTTCATTTGGTTGCTGAGATGTTTAGTAAATTAATGTTGCTTTGGATTAATATAAGCCTGTATGAAAAAATCAGCAGGATGGAAACAGAGTTGATCAAGGTAAGCTACTGTTTAACAGATATTCAGAGATTCTTAAAAGGCATTGGCAGTGTAGGATGCCTCCACAATCTACATTTAAAAACACTTTAGTAATCAAAAGAAAAAAAAGACCAAACCAAACAAGTGAACAACCAGAAGTTGTTTTGGGAGAGTGTAAAAGTTACGGTATCCCACTGATCTCTGCGATATTTCTGTCTGCTCTCGCAGGAGGGCAGTTTAGAGAAGAGAATTTTGTTAATTGTATGGCACATGAAGTGGGCTTTTGCCATTATTATTACAGTGTTTTATTACCATTGACAAAATCGATGATAATTTGTAAGAAAGTCTGCACTATGGAGGTACTTCTGGTGGGACACGATAAAGGGAACTTGGGTGAGGTTTGCCCCGAGGAGAGGAGGAGGAAGGTGCTGCCAGTGGGTGGCTGAGGTGACAGGGGCACCTGTGCTCCCTGCATTGTCTCCCAGCCTCTCCCATGCTGGAGGAGAGGCACTCACGGAGCCCTTGGTTTCCTCCTCTTCTTTGGGGAAAGAAGCAGAAAGAAAAGCGTTGTTTATTTTATCTGGGCCTTGAAAGCTTGAGATAGGCATTTCACACAGCCTTATGCCTGAAGAAAACTTCACTCCCTTCTGATGCGTGAGGCCAAGCTATTTAAGTACCACCGTTACGCAAATATTTACATTTGTTTAAAAAATAATATTTTCTCATAATAATTATATCTATTGAATGCACACCATCCTCGCTTAATAGCAAACATTAAAACAAGATACTTACAAAGAGAAACCCTTGTCATTTGGCAAAGAAAACTGCAATAATCCTCTGCTACTTGCTCCCCCCTTCCATTTTAATTGTTAATATCTTTTCAGCATGCGGGAGAAGTAATCTCCTACCACGCTAAAGCAGTCAGCCTAATTGAAAAGAAATACAAGTCATCTAGTGCACAGCTGAAGAATTCAGCTAAAATGCAATCTGTCATTATCTTTCCAATGCCAATTTTAAATAGGTATTAAAGTAAATAGGGGAAACATCTTCTCATTTCTCTTGCGGTGTCATTTCGTTTTTACAGAAATCCCTAATCCTCAAATGAAGATTCTGCCCGATACCCAACAAAACACTCAAAACGCAGCCTCAAGTATCTTGGAAACCAGAACTAAAAATAGAGGAATAATTTCCCTATCATGAATTAATCTCATTTGAAAATGATTTTAAAAATACAGTTTATGCAATGCAAATCCTCGCTCCCAGAATAACCTGTATTTGTGGTTGTTATGCCACAGTCAAGAGATAAATTACTGCTCAGTGAGCTGTTTCAGCATGGCAACGTGAACTGCAGCTAGGATTAAGGAAACTGATGAAGCATAACATACCATGAAAGAAATGAAAACATTTTATAGGACACATGGGTATTATTGACAGGTTTCTACTTTTTTGGATACAATGAACTCTTTCAGCAGGAGATCGTATTTGAGAAGTGGCCTGTATTAGGAAATTATATGCCACATTTAGAAGTATTCACACTTGTAGCCCTCAAATTACTATGCGCTCTATAACAAGTTTCAATTTAATTGGAGAAATGTTGTATTGTGATGCTGAGCACTTGTTTAATGGAGATAATATTTCAGCTTGGTAGGGAAGGTTGGATTCATTTGAAGCTGAGCCATCCTAAGATTAGTAATTACCAATGCACGCTTCTGAGTAGGTAAAAGTATATTGAAAATATGTCAGATGGGGCCTTATAGAAAATCCATCAAGTCTTTAACAGGTCAAGCCCAAACAAAATCTTACTGAAGCTATTACCATCAAAGTTTATTTGGCTCTGGTCTCAGAAAGACAACTTTCTTCAGGCTTCTCTGCTGACTGAAATCCCTACAAGTGTAGGAACCTCAGGGTCCGCATCATTTTGTGTACACTCACCAATTGTAAGGAAATGGCTGTTAAAAAAGTGCTCCTACATGAAGCCTGTCAAATTGGGAAAAAAAAAAACCCTAACAAACCAAAAAAAAAACCTCTCAGTCTTTAGCATCTACTTTAAAGCATAATGGCTAATTGTTTTTTCTTCAACAGCCTTGCTTTCTCATTCCTTCCCTGAAGTAGCAAAAAAATTCAACTAGATCGAGTGAAGACTATGCTCTCAGGAGTGATAATCTGTTGGTGGAAAGTGACGTGACATTTCTGTTGTTAATCTTCCTGTTGTTCACAAATGGGAAACTTTTGTATGTGAAGTGTGATCAAGATACCTCTACTGTAACTATAGATGTAGTAGTAAAGAAGAAGCAAAAAAGAAATTGGGTTAGGAAGAATCTCTTTGTAATGTGTACTTTCTACTCAGTCCTCTCATTTGAATCAATAGCAATTAGTTTTAGAGGGAGTCACTCCAGTGGTTTTCAAGGCTCATTTGATGACTTAAATATCACTGAAGTCTTTTCTCTCGGTGTCCATAAATTCATGGAGGCTTAGAGCAAGGTGTCTTTACACAGTGCTTCTATAAACTGTTGTGTGATTTGTTTTTTTTTCCTGTCATTCTGCAACAGCTTGCACACAAGCAGGGTTAGTAACAAAACTTAGTCTCTCACTTACGCGACTCAGCGCTAGCTTAAATGGGTTGGCTAGACTGGGGTCTAGTGGATGGAGAGTTTTCTGCAGTTTTATTTTGTCTAGCAGCTCTGCAATCTTACTGTTGGAAAATTCTGAGCAGTGAAGACATAGGGCCAGGTTGGTCCCGCTGCAGTCAGCGATGCAGTAGCTATTGTAATGTCACTTATGTGCATCTTCAGAACTATTGCTGCACAGACAGCAGCGTGGGGCGAGTACCACATCGTGCATAGGTTTGTACCTCTCCTCTCTGCTATGCTTGATGGCAGCAGGGAGTGCTTCCAACATCCCATGGTTCAGGTTGAGGATCACTGGGAGGCAGAGCCTATCGATAGGTGCCGTCAGCCTTGTTCACCTCACTGAGCAGTTGGTACCTAGATGTGACAGGGACATCTTCTCTTTTCCCACTGCTGGTAACTGCATTGGGAAATCAGATATTGTCATCTGAAATCCTGCCAAGGGACTGCAAATTGAAAACCATTTTATTCTTGGTCCCCATTTGAAGACCACAAAGCTTTCTATATAAGTAACTAAATTTTATAAATATAAGAGATAAAACTTAACAGGTATTTCAAGGGAGGGAAGCACTTTTTGTTTGACTGTTGTATTTGTTTTGGTGTTAGTGTTTAAGTCAAAGCTGGAAAGTTGATAAATTTATGGCAGAACATACATGGGGAAGTATGAGGATGGAGGAAGACAGAGCAATACTGAAGAGAAACTGTCTGAAAACCGGTTGGAACATGAACTACATGATATTAGATAAGCTGCATTATTCTTTACTGAAAACCAGAATCTAGAAAATACCGTTTTTCTGCTCTCTGCATTTCATTTAGAATCTGGGGAGAAGGGACAAAACAATAACAATAATAACAAGTAACATTAATAATAATCTCTTGTGGGGCCAGAGGAAAAAAAAATAGGGAATTTAGGTGATATATGTAGTGAGACTGCATGTCAAATGCAGATTAGTATGAATTAGGTGAAAGAAAATGTTTGTGCAAAACATTCCCTATCTGAATACAGATTTCATAATCAGCACAAGACATTGAAAACAGAGAAGGGTATTTTTATGTTTCACAAAATGTCATTCTTTTCAGAAATGAAACAAAACCACCTAGCATTTCAACTTTTCAAAATCTGATGCACTGTTAATCTAAAGAGAGAACAAAAGCAGAGGATTGTTATTTTATTGCCATTTCGTAGTGCTGAAATACCCTTGGTTATAACTGTGGCATATGGAAAATTTTCATTAACCTTCATCTCCTCCCAACCTGTCTCAGCTACTGATTGAAACAACCTATTCCTATTTTGTTTGTTCTACATCACGTACATAAAAAAAAATTTTTAAAAAATAGAAGGCCTTAAATTATATGTCAGTGTTTATAATATAAGAAATGGGCTAAAGTGCAATTTTCAAAACAGAATGCGGGCTCTAAATATTAATTCTGTTGTACTCTGTTGGTGGTTAAAGGTGGTCTGGTTGCGGTGGGGAGAAAGAATATAAACAGAATAGGATATGCTACAATTTGATTAAATATTTACAGGTTATGCTTATCACAATTTTCGTACTGATATCAAAAAGTCAGTTACCATTCTGCAAGTGTTAAAAGGCTATTTAAAATTCCAGTAGGATGCTTGGCTCTTTTTTTTTTTTTTTTTCCTTCTAGTGTCTAGGGATTACCCTCAATATTATATATATGTTGAAAGTGATCGGTGCCTTCTATCTTCTCCATCTATCTCTCCCAAATATGTTCTACAAATTCTTTCAGTTGAACTTTCTGTTATAGTTTATTTTGGACTTCATAATTGAAACTCTCAATCAGATCTGTACTGAGACTAAGCTTAACAATACAAGCTGGTCCTACTTAACACATATTTAAGGGGGTGGGATAAAAGAACAGTGACACAAAAGAGAAAAAAAAAATCTCTATTTAAAAAAACATAATTGATAAAAAGTATTCTCTGTTTCTTGCAAATGCCAAATATCCTTAGCTAAAGTTATCTGCCACAGAAACTGCCCCCAATGTCCTCATCACCAACCACAGGACAAGTCCCAGCTGGAACCATTTATTGGCTGAGTCAAGTGCTCCACTACTTTGTTCTAAATATGTCAACTTTGATTCATCCTTGGGCTTAGTTGCTGTCAAACGCTGTTAAATGCAGCTGGAATCAGCATTGCACCTAGGCTTCCACTAAGCCAAAACTGTAATCACTTCTGTAGAAATGTTAGTATTCTGTGGCACTAAAGAGTCACTTTGATAAGGAGCATGGCATTTCTGTGAGGGTATCTTGTGTGAAAGGGGAAGTCTGGTCTCATTTTTGGCACCAGCTAGAGGTAAGGCCTTCATAACATCGGTATTGAAAGCTTTGGCAACAAGCTCTGTCCCTCAGGAGTGCCAAACTTCTTATTTATTTGCATGATTTATAGTGTCAGGGCATATGCAAGACTACAGTATGAGATCAGAGTTAGGACTATCACCAACAACTAAAGTACTGACGATGTTTATCTTAATATCTGATCAGAGTGTGACGAAATGGAAAAGCAGAATCATTCTGAGATGTGAATGGTAAAGCACAAAATATTTTGAAGCTGGTAAGGGAGATACGGGTTTCTTCTACAGCCTGCAAAGGCAGTTAAAGAAATAGAATAGCCTGTTATATAGTTCTGCTAGCACTCTGCAGTGTTTTTAGGTAGCATTTGCATACATTTCAGAGGAAAGGAAAACAGCATTTGAAAGAAGTATACACTTGGATGTCAGGTGAGATAAGAGGAAGGAACCACAAATGCTACTAATAACTACTTATGTAGTAATTTATGTTATGATGAAAAATGGAAGGCAAGTTGGGTAAATAGAGATTCGGAGGATTCCTGAGCACATGGTGACTGATTTTGAGTAATACTGTCTCTGCTGTTTAGCAGGGGTCTTCAAAAAGTGAAAATGGACCATGTGCTCTCCAGAGGATGCATATCTTTATGAATTTATACAGCTGAGTCTTCGACCTTACAATTTTTCTTAATGGAGGGTGAATGAGATGATCCCGAAAGATATTTTTTGGTGGTACCATAAAGGTGACTTTCTCAGTGATTTGTCTCAAATAGCATCATATTTATTACAAAGCATTCAATAAATCTTCTACATAAACCTCTTCTTACCTTCTTGTAATCCACTGTGCTTTGGCTGGTAAGGACACTTTCACCTCACCAGTGACCGTAGCTTCTCTTGCAATTGGCTCCTAACTGGTGCCTATTTATCCTATGAAACTCCAGTACTCTCTTTTTCAAAAAGTCAGAGTTCTTGAAGAGGCAAAGAGAGATTATTAAGGAGTATTACAAATACAGTAACAGAAGTTTTTCATCCTCCTCATCCATGATTTCTTTAGAATAAATTATTCTGGATGTGGAAAACCATTTAAAAGTGTGTATGAACTCATGGCTAGGTGGGGTTTGGAGAGAAGGAATAACAAGATTGCAGCATGTCAGCAATTCATGTCTTCACAACTATTTAGTGCCTGGAATACCTGTATCTATATCTGCATAGGTAGGTATCTACATAGATATCTGTGCACAGGGATTAAACACCGGTGGATAAGAATTCTTCACTCAGCTACCCTAGCAAAAGTGTTTTGAATCTTCTGTGCTCTGGTGTAAATTGCTTCCCCAGAGCAAAACATGGGAAGAGTTAATTTTCTGAGTTTTGTTTATTTTTCAACCTGCCACAGTATTTACTTTTGTGCTTACACTATTCAGTTCATCTGGTTCACACAAAGCCAAGAAAGATTTCACCTTAAATCACGGACATAACAGAAACCAAAACCTTGTAATACTTTTGTTTTCACAGTATTTTAGGGAGAAATAATATGAAGGCCACATCACGTCCATGCTTAAATCTACTAAAAATCATTGTGAATGCAATTCTTCTTTTGATTTTTAATTTCTCAATTAATAGTAATAATTTAACTACTTTTATCTTATGTGCATTCAGGTTTTATAGCAAACTGAATAGAATCCTGACAGTTGCTTAACCACACATTAGACCAGAAACATCAACACTATTATATTTCTTTAATGAAGAAAGCACTGTGCATAACTAATGGATTTTATTAAGGCTAATATATATAGCAGCAGGAGAAGCTGGTAGACCAAGGAAAGATTTTTAGCCAGCTCTCTGTGGAACTAAAAGTCACTGAAAGGTAAAATAATAAACTCACTTGACACACTGAGGAGCTGGTGTAACTTTGGTAGTCATAGGGTGAAGACACCGTGCTTGATAACTCTGGAGCTAGGAGGGCCCTGAAGTAACACTATTTGACATGGCTGAGACATCTCATCAAAAGGAAAGAAAGAACTCTGACGAGAGAAATACTAAGGAGGACTCCTGGTGGGAAAGCTGCTGCCATGCAGAAAACTGTATTAGATAAAGATATCTGAGAAACTCATCCCTCCTGGGATGCAGCTGCAGTTCTAATGATTGGTGGAATCTTATTAAGATATGTTGCTAAAGATGCTTTTGGAGCAGTGTGAATAGCCCAAAGTGTACATTAATAAAGTAATATGTCATTAGTTTACCTGTGATATTTCTTAAGAAATTAGCCTGGAGCCTTTTGTGGTCTACAGGCAGTCATTGGTCTACTGGTAGATAATGTGCATCACTGACAGGGTCACACCACTGAAGTTGTAACCCCCTTGAACAGTGTTTCAATAAATGTCTTTCACTGGATTTTTGCTTCAGCAGTGAACTGGTGAGGCTCGGATCCTAGAAAAGCAGAATATTATCCACGTCAGTTGGCCACCACAAAGTAGCTAGAGTTTTCATTCTGGCAGTTGATTTCTAAGGTGTTTGCTGTTTATTTTTTTACAGTCTTTAAGAAATTATAAATTTATCAGAAGAATATCTCTTTTAAAGAAGCTCAAATGCAAAACCAAACGATTGCACGTTAATTCAGCTCTTGCAAATACAACAGGTTGTGATGCACTTATTTGCATAGACCTAATGTTCCAAACCAACTAAGTATTGTCCTGCCTCTTCCCTGAAATTCAGTGTTAAAAGTGAACAGCTTTGTTTATCTAACGCATAAAGCAAACTTCAAACACAGCCTTAGCACCACTGTTAGTAAGGAGAACCAACCTTTTCTGATTGGTGAAAAGACCAAGTATTGTGCACATCATGCCTTTGTTTAGAAGAGGTTGGCAGGTCATCCAGCAGCAAATATGAGATGAGCTCACCAGAAAGGGGACTCTGTCCCTCGTGCAGAATTACTTCTGCAAGGCTGCAAAGTAGTACCTGATATACAGTGGAACAGGTGTAGAATAAGTAGAGAAATAAAATGTAATAAAAAGAACCCATACATGCAAGAAAAGTTGTCCTTCAGGTGAAAGTTAGTGACCCAAACCCTGCTTTTTCCATCTGACTGGTCTTAGTTTGAACTTTAGGTGTGAGCAGGTGATCTGAATATCACATCAACTTCTGTTCTGGGTCTTTAAAGATCACTGACCACAGGAAAAACTCCCAAAGTTACTTTTCTGCTTACAGAGATAGTATGTTACGATGTTTAAAACCTTTCCTCTTATTTTTCCTGTACAAAACTAGAACTTTACATGCAAAATTCATCTGAGAGAGGGTTATACTGCTGCCGACCTGTGGTATCTCAGACAGTGACTACAATCCAAAGGCAAAATATTGAAAAGGAAATAATTAAGTTTATTTTGTTCTACCAGCTCCGTTTAACATACAGACATGAATCTTGAGGAGGACTTAAGTATCTCTTCAAGACACAAGTCATTCTAAACTTTCAGTTGGAGAATATAATTCCAGAAATGGATTGTAACAGTCACCTACACTTACTGCATACAATGCAATGGAATTTACCTTCCTGAATTAAGTCTCATTTAAACAAATTTATATATGAACTTGAGCTTTAAAATTAAGTTTTGAAGAATTCACTTTCCTGTTGATCGGTTGATTTGTAACTCTGTGGTGCAGTAAATTTGGTATTGCCGTTGCTAGCAAGAAGCTGTGGACGTTACGTTAGCTCTGTGAAGCCTCAGAGCTGAGCCCTGCCAGGCTTGCTTCGGCTGCTCTTCTTTGGGCTTGACTGGAGATGTGTTTTAGTGTGTTTGTCTGATGAGCAGTTGAATGTTACTTAGCTTGTTTATCTCCAGGTTAGCTTGGTGCAATTGCGTGGTGCAGTGTTATAAATAATTTTGTTGCATCCCTGTAAGTAGTAGATAACAATAATAATCTGTTATTCTGTGTAGGGTGAGCTATTTCTGACCCCAAAATAATAATATGGAGTGGAGGAGAACAGGGAAAGAAAGGTAGCAAATGCCTTCAACGCACAGCCTGGGGATGACAGCAGGGGCTATTAACAGTGCTAGAAACAAATTGCTAATCTTGTCAAGAAACATAGCTTGGGAAATCAGATAAAACCGGTTTCAGGGCAAAGCAAAAGGAACAGCAAATATCTAGATTATGCAATACATCCTGTGTATACCATAGTATATGAGTATCTAATGTGGAGCTGTAGACTAATGAAGATCAAGATAAAGCATGTATTAAAAATAATCAGAACCAATGTCATGCAGACCTTAGAACAGGGAGGAGGAGGAAACTCGCCATCAGCATCGTACTCCTCAGGGTGAAGAAGGCAGGGTGCTGCCCTCTGATCACAGCTCCCTCACCTTTTCCTCTTGCGAGCAGTTGTCACCGCTGATTTTAGAATCCAGAGGAGCAGGGAAGAGGGAAGCACAGCACCGGTGAAACAGGATAGATACTGAAATTGCTTGGATAACAGTTCTAAATGTGCTGTGAATGAGGCTTGTCCTGTGATGGTATAATTTTGACAATAAGCATTAGTACTGTAACGGGGGTAGTAAGCCTTTGAATGGATGTGTAAGAGTTCAGACTAGCAACGAATTTTTGGCTGCAAATACAAGAAATTTTTCTTTAACCCACATAAACTACACAAGGTGCAGATTCTATTATTAATTAGGCTCATTTAGGAAGCTGCATTTTACAAACTGACTGTGCTTGTCTGGATTAACTTTTGCCTAACAAGTTGCCATCACCTCTGAATTTGTCGTGACTGGTTTCTGGCATGTGAATCTTTTGTCTGAGAGACTGTACATCCCTGCTATCAAATTAATATTCCACAGGCACGTTATTTAGAGATTAAGTCAGGTTTGAACTTCCTCTTTGAACAAATGGAATAAATAGACTCTGATTTGCCAGAGGTTTTTGATAACAAAATGTGACTTCTAATCTTATTTTCATGTTTCTTTACTTTTTCAATTTTACAGAATCTTTTGAAATCAGATGTAGCAGACCTAGACAGATTATGTCAGTACCAGTTATTCCAACAGCAAGCAAAACATTTTTGCTATTCCTACCTGATGTCCTCTGTATATACAACACTTTATTTGCTCTTTGTTCCACCATCTGACACTAGAGATTCATGTCTGGCTGATGATTTCATTAGCTGTTGTAAAGGCAAACACACCTACCAGAGACCGAGTAAAACAGGAAAATCTTTTCTAACCATAATTTGCACTCTAAAATCTGTTTTGGATTGTCTTTTGCTCTGCTGACAATAAGATCTCTGCTTTTTTTTTTTCCTTTAGGATTTTTCTAAATTCCCTGTTTCTAATATATTGTTGTTGTCTGCTTTCCCCTTTCCTTTTTAACACTTGTTTTTATTTAAGAGTGTTGGAATCTCATTTTGTTTGGATTAGCCTGTTGTCTCTAGTTCAGCAGAATTTGAACCAAAGGTTCACAGCTATATTTCCTTGCTTAGCTTATTTCTTTTGTGATTTATCTGATAATGGTTACCTCCTTGTGAGAATGTCTTCGGCTGTGAGATTTTTTTGCTTTAACAGCTTAAACCTATAGTTTTTACATATAAATGCAACTGAGCTACACTGATGGCATTTGATCAAGCAGGTTTTAAGGCTGTGACTTTAATTTCCCTCTGTTGCCAGGATGAGATCTGACACGGAATCCAGCATGCCAGATCACTCACTTTAGGAAGTTGTCACCTACAGTTGTTAACAGTTGTTTTAGAAACTCTCAGATTATAGTTTATTATTGGAAGAACAATGCCTCTGTCATGAGTAGGTCATACTGAAATCACTCCTGATAATAAAGCTCTTCTTTTCTGAGAGACACAAAGCATAACAAATAACTTGCTATGACATTCTGTCATGTGAACTGTTGCTTGGTACAGAGTATATTCTACTTATTTTAATATCCAAATTCCTAATATTTTTTTTCCTCTCTCCATTTCCCTTGCTGCCTCAGTAATCTTATTCTCAGCATAAATGATGTATAGTACACAAGTCAGCACTTGTTCTTCCCTTCATTCTTCCTGTTCACATCAATTAATATCATTCAGTTGAATCATTCCTGCCAGATCCAAGGTTCATTGAAGAGAGCAGGAAGATCGCTGATGACTTCACTGTGATTTGAATGAAACAGTTATTTTGGCAATAGGAATTTCATGTGATGTCAACCAAGTTGCACGAAGTAGTAGTGTAAGTACATGACTGAGAGCACAAAGTGCCTTGTGTTTCATACGGAGTTCGTGAAAACGTATTTTTGATGCTGACATGAAAATGAAAAGAATAATTGACAACCTGTCCTTCTTTTGGCAGTCATACACTGGAATTTGTACAGAAACAACACCGTAGTAAATTTTGGAAAAAAACCCCCACTTTTATAATTAGAAAACAGAGAACTCTCAAAATACCTATTTGTAGGCATACGATTTTTTTTTAAACGACAAAATAGATCGGTTTCTAAATATGCTGATTTCAAGCATATTGCAGGTCTTTTCCTATTGGAAACCTTCATGATTCATAGATTGGATAGTTTTGATTAAATATTTTTGAGCAAAGATTGAGCAGTCATTTTGTTTGTGAAATGGTGATAAGGAGTCTCAAAGAGATACTTTGTTGTCATATATCCCAGCAAACTGTCTGGATTTTTCACTTTATCCACAAATATTATCACCTCTCTCTTATGTATGATAATGGATTGACCTAATGGGTTGAACAGTGAACATAATTGACCTTTGCAGTTTTTTTTGCTTGATGGCCTTGACATGTTTTTGTCAGTGTGGATCAAATAGTTACCCAGTGGCAAATATTGCCAATAGAAGCATGGCAGTAGTTTTACAGCATTGAAATGCTGCTCAGTAAAATATATTCTCTCCTATTTGGCAGAGACCTCTCAACTTTCCCTTCTTTCAGTACTTGAGACCTCCTTAGCATGTTATTCAGTGGATGACTCTCAGATTTGCCCGGGCAGGAGCATCAGTCACGGGGAAGGATGAGCAGGGAAGGAGAGGGGCTGTCCTCCAGGCGCTTGAGAGACGGAAGGCAATTCAGAGATCCGTGCAGTAAAGGAGACTTAGGAGGACTGTGCATAATGCATGATGCACAAAGGGCATGTGCTTGTCAGATGCCTTTATTACCAGTTTGAATGCTTCACGGGAGGAGGCAGGGAAGCTGAGGCTGCTAAATAGCCTGTGCTTTTGTTAATCCAAGATCAGAAGCAGATCAAAACAGCAGGTTCCTGATCACCTGCTCACTTGCAAGTTGTTAGATTGTATTGAAAAATAACTTACCTTGCTGTATTCTGGTTTCTTAAAGCTACCTTAAAATTTTTTTCCTGCTAATGAGATATCTATTACGTTAAATAAAAGTCAGCTCACTAAATAGAGCCTTATATGCATCATGAACAGGAATTGTGCATCATCAGCTCATACTGTGCCGTTGCTGTGACTCACCTTTGTTGGAGCTATTCCTTAAGATAATCTATTTGCCTGTTTTATATGGGGGTTTTTCTTTAGCACTTACCAGAAGAGGGGGGATAGAAAGAAAGATGAAAAGCTACTTTGATGTCTCAGCAGTAATATAATCATGAGGTACTACACTGTTTTTCAACGTCTGGGAAAAGCTCATATGAATGTTAGAGGCATATTTGCTTAGAGAATCTCAGTTAACCACCACATTTGTCTTTTTGTCATAAAAAAAAAAGTTTTACACAGAAACCAAAATGTAGGTACTTTATTTATAGACAAAATAAAATAATGCAGCTCTAACTCCATGCATTAAGCTATAAAATTCAGAATTCCTTCAGGAAAAAGTATCCTGTAAAATGTAAGAGTTTTACAAACAGCTAGTTCTCTCATGCTCGGGCAGAATTAGTTTAAGAACCTTAAAATATTAGTGTTTCCATTTGCATATTATTTAAAAAAAAAAAAAGGCATGAGAAAATTACATCTGTACACCCCTATGGTGATTGCTATGGGCTATCCCCCCCCAGCCATCCGAGATACTTATTGTAAGTCTGGAGCACACAATATTCTTTAATATCTTGTATCTCTCTCTACCATAGCTGTGAAGTTATATGTGCATAGTATTTATAAATAAAATAACTAATTTTACTTCAGCTTCAAGCATTTAACCCAGTGACCCACACCACAGAAGCAAACAGAAAAAGATTACACATTTGTTTTTTTCAGAGGTTGGGCTTATCAACACCATTTCTCACAGGACATTTCTTACAGAAGGAGCATGGGTAATATTCTTGTCTGCACACTCAAAAGTCTGTTAATAAGGATTAATGTGAAGCTTAGTCATAGAATTTTAAATATTTACAATACACCTATTTACACAGTATCACTTTGAGGTTAAATACTCAGCTAAATACTCATGCCTGCTCTTAGTCTCTTTTTACCAGACCGTTTTAACAATTAGCAAATAAATGAAAAGCATAATGAATGTAATTTTGTATAAATACCTACTCATAATTCAGAGATTTTTGTATTCTTTAGTATCTGTATTATAAGAAATGTTTATAATACGAATCAGTCCTGTTTGACTGCAAAGTATTTCCTAGTGTCCAATACTTTGAAATGGAATTCTTTCAATAATGAGTTGTATATGCTGATACAGCCAAACCTGAGTCAGTGTGTGCCTGTATACTGTTATAAAAACATCTATCTGAGAGGGACCTGCAGAAGTCAATCAATCTTCCTTCCTCAAAGTGAGATCTACTGCGCTAGTGCCATGTTTGGACAGAAGTTTGACCAACATGATTGCTCACTATATGCTAAACATTTAAAAAGTGACTGCAGATGAACAAACAAGGTGACCCAGTAATTTTTTTCCATATCTGGCACAGGCACGGAGAAGAGATTATTCCCTTTCCTCTCAGTAAAACACCTCACACACCTGACGTGTAAGATTGCGTCATTTCCCCCGGTACTCCTTTATTCCCACCTTTCTCTAGAGGAAGAAACTCTGGTTGTTTCACAAGTGCCTTGCAGGTATCCTTCTTGATACTCCTGATGCTCCTGTGTGCTCTCCCTTGGCATCTGTCCTGTTACTGAAGCAAAGTGCTGGAGGCCAGGCACATCATCCTGTTGAGGTCTTGCCAGCACTTAGCAGAGCAGGAGGATTGCTTCATCTATTTTTCAGGATGGGCTTCTATTTATACATCCCTTGGTGATGTCTGTCTGTCTCACAAAGCATGACATTGCTGATTCCACTTGAGCTTGTAGTACCTCATCACCTCCAGGCCCTTTCCTAGAGGAGTGCTGTCTGCTCCGTTGTTCCCTGCTCGGTACATCTGCAGCTGATTGTTCCCAAGTATAGCAGCGTGTACTTCTCCCTGCTGAAGAGCTCCCGGACCGTTTCTCTGCTTTGTTGAGATCTCCGTGATTGCTACTCCCAACTTTCAGCATAGTCCTTCCTGACTTCATGTTTTCTCTAATTTTACACACAAGCCTACTCTCTCTTCTTTCATTAATTAAAGATTGAACAGAGCTGTATGAAAGACAAGGCCCTGTGGAGAGTCTTTTGATATTTGCTTCCATTTTGACAGAGAACAGTTGGCAAGTCCTCTGGGACGTACTATCCAATCACTATTGCACCCAGTTTATAGCAATTTAATCTAGACCATGTTTCCCTGGCTTAAAAGATTGTAATGTGAAATAATGTCATGTTTTGAAGACAAGATACATGATGCCTATTGCTCCTCCCTAACCACATAGCTGGGTACCCTGTTGCTGAAGGAAACGAGCCAATTTTAACATGATTTGTTCTTTACAAATCTCTGTTGGCTCCTCTCTCTTTTGCCTCCCAACTTTCAAATAATTTATAACCTCTTCATTTTGCCAAACAGACCTCCTTGTCCCTTTTAAGGCTCCAATTAATTATATATTTGTAAGGGAGTTAGTAGTCCAGCTTATTTTTATTCTATCTGACAATGATTTTTCTTAATATAGGTATAGCATATAGTTTAAACTTCATCCTTCTACAAGAGGTAGACACATCTTTTACATTTAAGTTCAGATGGTTGTTTACCTTCAGTTTATTGTTTAAGTACCTTTCATGAATATCCAGGTCTAAAATTAATTTTTTATAGTGTCTCTAGTCTGAAACCTGTCAAGCCTGAACACTTGGAGTCAGTCATTTGCCATAGGAGAAGAAAACAGTGCAGAGAAAATGTCAGTGTTGTGTCTGTACAATGCTATATTGTGAATAGGCATGCTAGGAATAATTCTGCATTGGGAATAATTACAAGTTGAGATAACCTTTTGTTGCGCTAGCTAAGGGCCTGATGATTTTCTTGTCTCTTGAGAACTGAGGCTTCAGATGTGAGGCCGGTTTCTCATTTGCATAAGATATTACGTTTCTCTCTTTTGGCCTAATAGTGGAATACATTTAATTTATATAGCATGTGCAAAACCATTAAACATTTTACGTAAACGTGGCAGAAAATGAAATCCTTTCTATCAGTGGAGAGCTGCTGAAGTAGGAGAGAAGCAAGGTTTCATTTCTCCTATGCAACACCATATTTCATTTGCTGCGGTGGAGACATGAAAATACTTATCTAAGAACTCATGTTTTTATAGAATAAATCCCTCATTTCTTATACTTTCCCTTGGCATTTCTCTGCCATTCAAAACAGAAAACTGAGGTCAGTCAGTGCTATAGAGCTTAGAACTGGCTTAATGTGAAACTTCAGCTATGCAGATTGGGAGAGCACACAAAGCTGAATAATCTCATTGGTGATTTTGTTGTGGAATGCCCAGAGACAATGAGCGTGGTCCGCGCAGCATATGGAAAGGAGCTCCATTCACAAATGCTGTTTGTTGCTGTGGCTGGAAAGCAAGCACTTAACAGGAAGGTTGAACAGTCAGCTAAACACAGGTTACGCATCAGACCAGCAGCATCTTCGTTTCTGGAAGTGCTATTGTACTGTTATGATCTGTTAGGAATGGAAATATCTGAGCCTTGAAATTCAAAGACAAAATTCTGAAAATTGTGGAAGAGATTGGTAATAGCGTTCAGATATAGGCACAGCAGAAGGGCAGGTAGCTGTAGGAAGGATTTACGTGGCAAAAATAACTGAAAAAGCAGCAGTGCTTCTCTGTGTGATGGCACAACATCACTCGGTAAAGTGAGCATCCACTCAAAGAAAGATGCTTTAAGCCCCACAAACCGTCTTGTGGGTGTAAGCCCCTGAAGTGACAAGATTAGTAACCATATAGACAGAACTATCCATCAAGGGCAAAGGACAAAACTAATATTCACTACCTATCAGGAATTAATGTTGAATGCTCCAGGTTTATTTGATGAGCTTTTTCATTCCGACTTGAATCTATACATTTATATAATACTTAAATGAAGGAATTTCAATCTGCAGTGGTGATTGACATCTGGGAGGATTTCAAGATATTCAACAGCAATGAATCAAACTTCAGTTGCACTAAGCTAATTCCGAGTGAATCCTTCCTCTTTTTCTTATCGACTTTAAGCATTCAGACAACTGACCATTAAGAGATAGTTGGTTCAGAGACTGGTAATAGTGGATATCTTGATTTCCTGAAGTGGGAAATGGAATCAAACTGGATGAACTGAGTAAGGAGAACTAGAACAACCAAGATCCTCAGCTTGACAAAAAATGCTCTCAGTTTATGTGCCATTTGATGAATACAACATTTTCAAGAGAGAGCAGTCTGTTTGGCAAGGAGGATAGATGGTTTCCCAGACATGATTCTTTGACACTTTGGGGAGAGTTAATGAAATAATGATATTTAAAAATAGTCATCCTATCTAAAGATTGCCTTGCCCTTAAACTGATCCCTTAAGATAAGCTAGCGTGTAAAATACGCAGCTGTGTCATTGATGGGAGTGACATAGTCTTACAGATGAAGTCTTTTGTTGTGATCTTTATAACTGGTATCATATAAGCAGCTTAAGGCTTCTTTTGCCTATGTAAGTCACTATATTGTAGAGAGGATTATAACTCTTTCTTTGTGTCACTTCTGCTGTATAGCAAGGCTTTTGTACAGAATCGGTGGAAAATAAAACCTGTTATAAAACTATGTTATGTTGTTAACTCGGTAAACAGATATATCTTGGAAACTAGCCATTTGTTATGACAGAAGTAGTTAAAGCAATTACAGCAGAACCCAGCTCATTTAATTAGCAGTAAGTTTCAAGTCATGCAATTTGTCCTGAGATCTTCCATTTAAAACATAAACTACTCGTGCTGCAAGTCCTTTTTCCATACAGCCTGGAACCATTGCTTGTACTTTAAAAGACAATTGCATGATATTCTACCAAAACAACTGCAAAACGGGGTTCTCCTCTACAAGTGCAGATCAGTGCTCATTCCTTTGTAGGGGGATTAGGTGTCCTGTGTAAGATGATGTCCGAGGAGATTAGGATTTTTTTGTTGTTGTTTGCTTTGTATGGAAAGAGCTAAGATTCCGTAGACGGGCGATCTTCCTCATGGTAAGGTAGAGGATCAGTAGAAGATTTGCTCAGAAGAGGTGGCTACTTAAAGGGGAGCCTGTTTTTGACTGAAGGAGAGGACTTAGGCAGAATAGGTATCAAGATCACTGCTTTCCTGGGGGAAGTTTATCTTGAAAGCCATTGCTCACACCATGGGTTGCTGTTGTCCACCACTTTTCTATTTCTATTGTGGAGAACTGAACCTGGTGCACCCTCCTTCCTGTGAGAAAGGTTTCGATTTCGCTCAGGAACCTCACCCTCCAAGAAGAGGAAAGAGGGACCTCGCCTGTGGAGGTCTACCTGTGTGAAGTTGTGCTATGCCACTGAAATGCCTCAGTTAACCTTCTTACAGCATCTCCCATCTGTATTGAGCCTTTCATTCAGCTCCTTTGCCAGGCTCTTCATAACTTCAACCCACCTTTTGTTTTCTAGTCTTCATGTTCCCTTGAACTCTTCAATCAAACCCCGGATAGCCATCCATCCAGAGTCCCTGTGTCCAGGCCCACCTCTGTGCTCTCCTTCATGCCTGCTACTTGTTCTTGAGCTCCATTTGTTCTTGTTATTTATAGCCTGACTTCCAAGAGATTATTAATCTTACTTCTGGAAACTTATAAATCATACAGTCCTATTGTAAGGAAAAATGAAATGGCATTTTTTTTGCAGCCTTCTAGATTTATATTTTCCTCACTCAGCCACAGGATCTCCACTGGCCAGTTATTCCTCATACTTGTTATCTGCTTTGAAAAATAGGTTTTGCCCCAAATTGTTTAGCAGTTAACTGAACTGTCCACATGAAAAGACCTGTTGCTCCACTGTAAGCTATTTTTAGAGTTCCAAACAGGAAAAAACCCACCATACTTCTCATCATTTCCACTTCAAAAATGACTTTTTTCTGTCTTTGTAATTTACTTAGTATTAATATGCTTGATGTCAGCAATAATGCTGAGGAAAAAAAGCCGTTGGTATTCTCTGCAACTCAAAGCCTTCTTTTGTTTTATGGATTACACTACAGAAAGGAAGATGATAGTACAATATAAAACAGTACTCTGGAAATGCTGCCTGTATGGCTTATGGAAACCCTGGGAAAAGCTGCTGTTTCTAAAATGGAATCTGAATGGATTATTTGGGTTGTCAAGTATACAATGAGATGCACAGCAAATTTTTGGTGGATTTTGTTTGGCTGTATTTTTAATGAAATGATGATCATAGATTTTTGGGAGGTTTTTTTTTGTTCTCTTTCTTTTTAATATACAGACCTGAAGTGAAACACACAGTGAAAAAATTCCAGAGGGTCTTTGGTAGCTGGCAGAAATAACTACATTTTGTGAACAGATACACAAGTAGCAAGTTTACAGGGAATTCAGTGTGAAGATTTAGTAAACACTCAAAATATCTTTCTTGCTACAAAAATAATACACTATGCTACTTAGTTTTGCATACAAAAGGAACTCAAAATAATTTCTTGTGAACGAGCAGGTGCAAATATTGCATCTGAAGATGAACTTTAGATGGGAAAACAGTCTGTCTTGGTTTGGGTGAGTGATGTTGCTTATATTATCACGAAAATAAACTCTCTTAAAATCAGGAATGTGGCTGATGATAGAAGAAAGTGTGCGTGAGAGATAAAAAAAAGGAAAGGAACAGAGACTGAAAAATCGCACTTTCCTTGTTTTTTCGTACTAAGGTTTGTACAATATTTCACGAAACAGCAGCTTTGCTTTTTTGGGGAAATATTTTGTTTTCCTGTTCTTTCAGTAAGAAACTATTAATCAGTTTTCCTGGCATTTCCAGTATTTAGCTAGTTGAAAAGACACAAAAAAAGTAGCTTTTCTGCCACAGCAGCCAATATTTTGAGCAAGTTATGCATCAGGTCATGTTCGAGGGCAAGTAACTCGAGTGCTGGTTTAGTGACCCTGCTCAGTGCAAAAGGTGTAAACAAAACACCTCTGTTCTCTTTAGCTGGCACCCCAAACTCAAGTTCAAATCTGTCTTAGGTTGAAGTCCAGCATGCCTCTGTACTCACAAACTAGTGTCTCTGAGGACCGCTGCATAATATAGGAAAACACCTGAGTATGTGTGAAAATTTGGAATTCACCTAAATAGTGCCGGTTCATCCAGGTTCAAGCCTCAGAATGTCCTCTGTGGTCAGAGAAGGGTTATTTGGCTAAGGCAGGAAGGAGCAGCAGGGTGGTTGCTCAGTGGATCTGGCATCATGTCTTTCCTCTAGCCCAGTGGGTTCTTACAGTATACAGGACATCAAGAAATACTGACAGCTTTTTTTTTTTCATTTCATTGCTGTTAAGAGTACCGACAGCTACGCTTTCCTTTATATTTTTGTTACTTTATTATTATTATTTTTCTGCCTTTAAAAAGTGGTGGGGAACCCTAATTCATATGAAACATATTTCTGAAAGGAGGAGAGACAGTAATCTTATTCCTTACCAAACTGATGGTGAAATATAACAACAAATCATGCTGTTCTGGGAGGTAACACCATCAAGAGAGTCATTTTACTTCCTGATACTTTGAAAGCACTTTTTAAAGCTGTTCCTACTGATGTACTTATAAAAGCAAAACAACTAAGAGAGAAACACTTTCAAGCAACTAGCAGAGACAGACCTGCAAGTAAACTAGGTCCAAACCCAGTCTTCAGAACTTCAGTTTACAGTTAAATCCATGTTTCTTGTGGATGTGTATGGGTTTTTTTTATGTCAGCATGTCCCTGTGTGTCAGTAGGACTTTGAAGTAATGTAGTGAGACAGATGTAATAGAGAATCTACTGTCAAAATATTTAGAATGCTCCTATTAATATTTAATTCTCATTAATATCCAGAATTTTGCCCGATGTTGCCTTTCATCGTGTGTTATTGTTTGCACATCTGCGAAACTGGGAGTAAACAAAGTACTTGTACAGTAACAAAATTATTTGCCAGAGTTATGCTTGTGTAAAATAGCACAGGTTGGAAAAGTGCCATTGATTCTAGTAGCTTTCAATGGACTAATTTAAAGTTATTTTTACTATTACAAAAAATTCTCCAATATATGTGAGCACAAGTTTTCATGAGGATATGTAAGCAATTGTAACGATTTGATATTCTTAAAATTGATTCTATGCGTTTTTCGTGTTATAATAGTAGTTTCATGTCACAGACTGTAGTTCACTTTGTTCAATTTTGTAAATTTGTTCCAGGTCGTCACTGCTTTAGCAATCATTCATAAGTTTCTGGGAATTAAAGACATACAACTATTTAAAAACTAGTGGGTGTAATAAAATCAAGAGCTGAATGAGACAGCTCGTCAGATTCACTGTTCTGATTTCCCGTTTCCACGTGTGGCAGATTTGAGTAGTTGTTTCATGCTCTAAACCCAAATGCTACCCCTCCTTTTCTGGTGTATTTTAAAATCCTCAGTAAATATCTCGACAAATATCTGTAATGCTGTTTTAATTTGGCTCCCTGTACACTCAAATAGATGTCTTTAGACCACTTTAGTTCTTCAAGCTACTGTTTTTAAACATTTTACAGTGACTAGCAGAGTCTCTCCATCCAACAACAGAGTAAATCATATGATGTGTTGATAGGTCTTCATTACAGAAGCGGACATTTTCTTTTCTGAAACAATTATTTTTTACACTTTCTAAAAACAGAACCTGTGGTATTTAAGTGAGCAGATGGACTAAAAGTGTTGTACAGGAAGGCTATAATTGATTCAGGAGAATGGCTTGCTGTTAGCAACTGAATAGCAACTGTTACATTGCTACTTGCTTTCTGTTATAAAAAAATTAAAAAAAATTTTCCTGAACAATCACCACCGCCCCCTAAACCCCACATTTAGCAAGGTTATTAGAACCAATAGAACCTACCTCTGCATTACTGTTTACAGTGGTAGTAACCAGTGCTCTCCTGCTCTGCTCAGCCAGCTAACATTACTGGTTAATGACAGTGCTAGAATGCTTAAGTATTTTGAGCTCTGCTAGATGGCCAAGGTACCAGCCCCAAACTGTGGACCGAAAGTTATATTATCTGATTAATAACTCCTGTTTTTCCAAAGAACATAGATGTCTCTGGTTTTCAAAGTTTGAGTTGTAACATTATTTCATTATTTTTGTCTCTTTCTTGTGTTATTTCTTAGTTTTTGCATGGGAACTTACCACTCTCTGTAAGACTACTCCTTTGGGGTGTAAATACTACCTTTGCCAAGCTGCAGTGTAGGAGCTGTAGCCTGCCCTGCCTAGCAGCTGGCTCCTGGAGTACAGCACCTGCATTTCTTGGTACAGTCTTGTCCAACAGATACACAGATTCTGCCAGTGGTCCGTATATACATATATTTTGGGATATATATGTTTCGGTTCAAGAGTATTTACTCTGCCGGCAGAGTAGTATTTTATCTCTTCTTTTTTTTTTTCCCCCCTCTGATTATTATGTAGAGAGCTGAACTTCATAGAAAAGGGCACCTTTGATATTTTCAGAGTGTTTTGTTGCATGTGCCTTAAATGGTAGGTGAGGTGAATTATCTGTCTTTGGGGAGATGAATTGTCCTGTGCTGGTGCAGATAGAAGATGACTAGCAGTGCTAAGTAATTCTTAGGTGCCTTAAAGTGAAGAGGCGGATTCCAGTTCATAGTCATTTTACTAGAACAGAGAAAAGTATGTGTATATTCTCAATTGTTTGTTTGTTTTCTTTCTTTTTCTTTCTCTCTCTCTGCCCTGCCCCCCACCCTAAATTGACATTCTGTAAGGTTGTTTTCCTAGGATGGGTTGTTGATGTACTTTTAAATTTCTATGACTTATCAAGGCCTAATTCAGAACTTTGTGTTGAGCATCATTTGAAGTGCAGCACATCAAAGCAAAAATAAATGTTCAGCAGCACCGAAACGTAGAAGAAACCCTGTTTCCGACTAAGTACTAGTCATCATTTTTAAACTCACCTGGAAGCTGAAAATCTTGTACCAGTGGAAACAAAGGTGAGATAGCCCCCTTTACGTTATTCAGCTCAGTAGCAGGTAACTATTTGCAGTGCAGTGCAATAGAACTTTAGCTTTTGAAATGTAGAAAAAGTAAAGTAGAATTATGATGACTTAAATGATGTATTAAAAATATGGATGTTTCATATTGCATAGCATTCTCTGATAAAAATATCTGAACTACAACATTATTATGAATGAAATACATCAGTCTTAGTTTTAGAAAATGTATATTAGCATGGAAGAAGGACGTTATAGCAGAAGTATGGTTGTTAAACTTAATTGGTCTTAAAAATGAAACAAAATTACTTCTGTCAACAGCGACAATGGTCTAGATCCTGTGCTAATAGATTAGGATTTTTCTAAACCTGCTGAAACTACAAAGGCTTAACGTCTACCTAAGAGTTCACTAAGATTTTGAGGTATGAATCATGGTATAGTTGCCATGCGTCAGCCACTTATCATTGCCAGAGTATGACTATTAAAAATAAAAGAAAGATATTAAAGAATTAATAACTTTTCATCTTGAATAACATACTTCCCATTTTCACGATCTACCCAAATATTTTCTCTGTGAGCTGTAGCAGTTTGTAATGCTTCCACCAGACATATCAGGTAGCCGGTCGTCTACCTCATGTCTGGTCATTTTATTAATCTAAAACTTGTTACCCATTTTTTATTTAATCCAATTTAATGCTGCCCTCCTTGTTTTCAAAGATGTCTGTGGCATGACTTCATAACTGTGTTTCTGATGATAGTTTGATCTTAAGCTCCTTTCTCCTTGACTTTTTATGAATACTTTCCCACTGGAGTTTTTGTACATCTGTGGAAACTTGCACATTAAAGCATTCTCTTACTTTCATAATCATGCATCCTCAAAACATTTTTCCTTCTTTTGCTTGTTATGATTTCCCTTTTTAAAGAGTATCCTGTGACTCTATATTGAATGAGTGTTATAAAAATATGCACAAATTTGCATAATTGCTGCTAGATGTTCTTCAGGAAGTCTTCACTCTCTTTAAAGTAGTCTGAGAAATATTTTAGGTTGCTGTCACTTTTCCACTATTATAAAGAAGTAAAATGCACAGAAAGCAATGAGATTTAACTTTTCTGCTGGCATATGTAACTAACAGCAAATGCTTTAAGTTCAGAGGGAGAAAACGAAGTGGATGAAAGAGAAATACAGAGAAATTTTATTTAATTCTTGTCCACAGGTCATGTTTTGTAGTGTCTATAATATGGAGGGAAAAATAAGAAGATGATGCAAACATATGCCTCTCTGGTATTTGTCCATAGGTAGCTCTGATGTGAAAGGGCTGATGGTGTCATCATCCATAAGAGACCTGCTATACTATGACTCACTCTTCTAATTCTTACTGCGCTTAATTGGGCATTAAGTTCCTTTAGCCATATCAGAATTTGCCTAACTCGTTGGTTTGATAAGACATAAGAGGCCAAGTCTGTCCCTGATGTAGCTCCATCGACTTTCATGAGATTGCAATGGGGAACAATTAACTTTTATTAAAATCATATTAGTGCCATGTACTGAGGAATAGATGTGTGTTGACATAGCATTAAAGTTTAAAAGATTAGTGTTATATATAGAAAATGAGGATGTATTTTGAGATTATTCCCTCATGGAAATGAAAATTTTTCTACTCAAGGTTTAAGTTTTGTTGAAACTAGAAGTTTTTTTTAGCAGGGTAGGTTTGTACTGCAAACAGAAGCAGTTAGGCTGAGCAGACTCTCTGTCAACAGCCTTGCCAATGGAAGAGCACCCCTTAATCTAATGAAGTCTATATCGGTGATAGTGTAAACAGTTTAAATAGTTAATGAAATTCATTTTACAAAATGCAAGCTAGTGGATTTTCATGGAGAATTCATATAGAAAAAGGGTTTCCTGTCCACCCTCTGACTTTTCAACCAGCCAGTTAAGGTGTTGAACTTTGGCATGCATCGCAAACAAGCCTGTCTTGTCTTCTGGTATCGAAACATTGGGATGGACTGCAACACCCTGACTTCCTGGTATTGGTATCTCTGTTAAAGCCAGACTTTACCTATGTTGCCACAAGTGTGCTCTGGCTTTCTGTGTAGGCTTGCCTTAAACCTATCCATCTGAATAGGAAGAAGAAGCGGTCAAATAGACTTGGTTGAAATAAGGATTTGAAGAAGACGAAATGAGGTAATGACGTTACTTTGCAACAGAGACATGAATGGAGTCTGAGTAGCTTGATCGGGCATGTAGGTGATCATTCTTAAGCTACTCAGTTATTTTTATTCCTTGACAACAAAAAAAATTTTCTTTGTATCTTCTATTGTAGGGACAAACAGAAAAAAGCCAATTCAGATAATGAAGAAAATAAATTAGAAGGTTGAAGTGTGTTTCGATTTCTCTTCCTCAAAAGTTTTTACACTCTATATCAAGTTTTCTTTGTTTGACTGAATAGCTGATATTTCATATGGTCACTTCCTGAGGTCTGAAAGACTCCTCAATCTTTGTTCAAGAGGAAGGTCCCATGGATTTTGGAATAGTTCCAATAATAGTGTCAAATGTTCCTGGTGATACCTGACAGCCCTTAAAGTTCCCTTTCATCAGTGAAGTCCTGCTGTGTTTGTTCTTTAGAAAACAAACCCACAGACCCCCTGCAAAGAGGAAGATTAAAACCAGCTAGTGTTGGGTTGGTTGGATATAGCTACTCTTCAGCTGCTGAAAGTCCACATACGTTACATGAGATCCAAGGAGCTTAATAGCCTCGTTTACAACAATGATGACACTTAGTGGAAAGCAAAGTTTCAGAATGTAAAGTTTGTTAATGTAGACCAGCCTTGTCAAAAGGCTTGATTCAGTCACTAGCCATTTCCAGAGCTGGTATTACACAAAATTTGAAAAGAAGCTAAATACATCTTCTGTATTGGGAAAGAGGACTGAAGATCCCCATTTCTCTTGTTCACTTGTTTCTGTTGTTGCACTTCAGTGGTTAAAATACAGCCTCAGAATTATCTGTTTCAAAGAAAGATAGAATCTCTGTGTTCATACCATCATGCTACCCAAGTATCAAAGTGCCATCTAGGCTCTGGACTGCTTCTGGTGAAGAATGACAAAGAAAAAACTTCAGAAATGTGGGCACAAGACCCGCACTTCATTACTAACGCTCAGGTACAAATTATTTCTCTTGAGGATGCCTAACGTACAGTGTGGTGTGCAACATACCCTCCTGGAAAATGGGACATGTGCTGGAGCCCACTGAGCTCTGCAGGGAGACGGGCCCCATTCTGAGGTGGGACCTTCCTTCTCTTTTGGAAGGTTGCAGAAGTCATCTCTGCCCAGATACGTCTCTGCCTATGTCCAATGGCAGGAGCCAGGGGTCCAGGAGACCCCAGCCATGGCTGCAGAGTGAAGTGAGTGTCAGCAGAGAGTTTCTGCCTGCAACTTGGAAAAAGTAGATGTCCACCTCTCTGGAGCTAGTCCTAGGGGTTTTTTTCCAGCATGCCTGATTTTGGGGAGAAGTTTCAGTGAAATAGCATGTTCTGTTTCAGGTCTAAGGGTCACTCTAAAAGCTGCTCTTAGATCTGACAGGAAAAAACCATTATTAAAAGTGATAGGAATGAGTCTCTCTTAAAAACAGAAAATAAGGAAAAGGAGATTTAAGTGCCTGCTTTGATATCATTGGCATTTTCCCTACTTCAGCAAACTCTCTTCTTTGTCCCAATGTATGTTCCTCTTAAAAAGAAAGGAGGAGACGGAACTTTTTCAGAAAGAGAGTTGAAAGTGAAAACAACTTTTAGAGCAAAAGTTTTGATAAGCATTTACTCACATAGAAAAATACACAAAATATAACTTCTTTGCCAAATTTGTGAAAACAGCTGCAATAAATTTGACTGGAATTTTCAGGATGATTCACATTTTCACGAATACGTTTAATTAAAAGAATAGATTAGTAGCTAGTATAAAGCTAAATAAAACCATTTCTAGTTAAATAATTTAATCAATACAGGGCTCAGATCACACTTGTTCATACACAAAGTCTTGATAAATTGGTTAGGTGCATAATTTGTTTTCCCCACAGCTGCCTGCTAGTGCAGTTTTAGTGACAACTTATTTACAGTCTTTCTAATTCTATGAATAAGATCCCAGATAAATGTCCCATATAGCAACTGAATAATTATTTGATCATGTTTTGCATCTTTGATGAAACACGAAGAAAAAAATCAGCTAATGATGCCACTGCTGCCAGGACCAATTAGCACTCCGCAAAACCAAAATTTCAATGCTCTGAAGCTTTGTCTGTAAGAACTATCGCTTTTCATATAGGGATCTATTCTTACTATTACACTTGATAGTTCATGGATTATGCAGAAAGCAGTACATGATTTTAATAAGCAGTCTTAAATGAGTGGATTAACAGGTAGAAATAAAGGTATTAGGATTTTATCCAAGATCAGTGTTGCATGAGAGAGTAACCACTCTCCTGAGAATAATTAGTGTGTTTAAATCTCTTTAGATTTCAAAGTATTGTTTGTATTAATTAAGTGTTTAGAATTCTGTTCTTACTTTTTTGGTCCGTCTTTTCCTTGTATTACAAAGCAATACATACTGAGGATTGATTAAAGGCATCTTCCTCTCTATTTTATTTTTTTCTTTTTATTTTTTTTACTTCTGATGGAAGGAAAGTGTTTGTCTTAGAACTTACTGACTTCAGTTCTTATGATAAACATATCTGTAGATATTCACAGTTTAAATGGCCGTTTGTGCTTCTTCCAGCAAACATTATCAATCTGAAATTTGTCCTTTTTAACCACCTTTAGGCTCTAATTGGTGACAATATCTGCACATGGCCCTGTGACTACCATCGGGAATTTCCTTTCCACTTTTAGTTGAAAAGCTGCGTTTGGGTACTGGATGTGCATCACCAACTTAGAGTCAAAGAGAAAGCTACACTGACCAAATCAGTATTTGATGTACTGGCAAGTTGTTAAAAAAATCAAAGGTAATCCAAAATGCTTAGCAATATCAAGAGCCAATTCTAGTTTCTTTATTAACTTTGTTCTACATAATCTAATCAATAGTAACATATACAATGGTCATGACAATATTCATACTCTTGTGTGACTAATTCTATTTTTGCTGTTAGTTTTCAGTAACCTATACATGTATGTGTGTATACACGCTCAGGCACAAGCATGTGTTTTTATATATACATATATAATCAATTTCTTCCTCCCATATGCATTTCAGTTGGTTTTTCCCTACTGAGGTTTGCTGATGCTTCTTCTATGATGGCTTTTTTTTTTCTTCAAAAAGTGACTTTTTTTGCTAGATTCCCCTCTCCATAGATTTTATTGGTAGCCACATGTTCTTTGAGTTATCAAAGGGGTAAATCTACCCCTTCAGGGGGGTATTAGAATCATTGCTAACTAGTCGGTGCTGGATTTAACATCACATAGTCATAGCAATTCCTTCTGTTTTCTATCTTTTTTCTTTTGAGTTTGGGGTTGTTGGTTTGTTGGTTTTGTTTTTTTTTTAGTTCTGTATCCTCCAGGTTAAGATTAGCCTGTGAGTAGCTTCAAAGAGTAGCCAAGTAGTAAAAACCAGAAAGAATCTTGTTTTATTCAGTTCCTTCCCGTGTATTCAGATTGATTATTGAAAGCAGAGTAACTGTCTGTGTTCCCTTTTGTTTTGAGCACTGCTTTTGGAATGAATGCACAGAGGAAAAAAAACTACCTCTTTCCACTTGCATTTTCAAACATGACTTAAAACCTAAAAAATTGGCAGATTACTTTGAGAAATCTCATTGGTTTAGCAATATCCTTAGAAGCCTGCTCAGTGAATGAAGCCTTCAATCTTCTGTTACCTGTCTGAGTATCTGAAGTTTATTTATGAATTATTAAAGGTTTGATCTATCTTAAAAAAGAAAAAACCCAAAAATTTTCAAGCCTAAAATCAAAATCAGATTTGCATTATTTAAAAATGTGGAGCTAATGATTTCCTATAGAGGAAACACCTGCTTACTAGCAGAGAATTAAAGCAACGTTCCAGATCCCATGAAAGTGAATAAAGAGCTCAAGGCACCACTCAGACAAAAAGCCTTCAACAAAATTCAGCAAATACTATCAATCACACCAGAAAGCCTTGATGAAATGTTTTCATTACTTCTAAACAACAAAAGGTGTCTTTTTGGGAGGAAAAAAAAAAAGAAAATCCTTGGGGATATTTCAGCTGATTAATTATACAAATAAATTGTCTCTTTAGTAACAAAGTGGTTACAAACAACATTGCAAATATAAACTTTCCTGTGCCTTTCAAATTTCGGGATGTAGGCATTTTGATACAGGTAGAAAAATTTAAATTTCAAAGCATGTTCTTCTTTCTTTTTAGTAAATGCCTTCATGTTTAGAAGGAATAAAGTAATTGAAGGGAAATCCGAGAAAAGTTATCATAGAGGTTTTGTTCTTCCACTCCAGCTTCTGTTGATCGGTATCTTACCTTGAAATTTATCCCATTGATCAAGTGTGATGATTTACAGTTAGACAGCACTCAGGATGAACAAGGTAGCAGATTTCAGCCCATAGTTCTCTGAAAACAACAGAAATCTGTGTGTGCACTCAGTGACTGTTGTGATGGATGACGACTCCTAAAGCAAACATGAGGAAATGTAAAGCTTTTACACTGAAGGCTGGCATAATAGAAATGGCCAGGGACTAATGAAAATGTGTTCCTTAATTTTTGTAAAAGTTTCAGCAGTATTGTGTCCATAATTTTTTTTCCTTAAACTTTGAAGACCAAAAGAAGCCAATATGATAATTTTCTTGGGTGAAATATAATAACATATAATTTTATTAGCTGATTTCAAATCAAGTCCATAACTTCTGCTTGAGCTAGAGGATATTGTTTAATAAGATATGTTTAATCTGTTTTTAAAGACTTCGTATAACAGGGAATTGACTGGTTTGATAGATAAGTTACTCCAATATGATTATTATTACATATTTGCACCCGTTTTCTGGTCTGAATCTATCTACAGTCAGTAGGTGGACAACACAGTGTCACATTGCACCAGTTATCTTCATTGAAGTTCCTTTATGAAAAATCTATCTTATCATATATATTTAGAATAATTTTTTTTAGCAAATGAAGTAGATTAGGTTTTAAGTTCTCACTGTAAAACAAATTTCCTAGACAAACTGTGACTTAGTTTTTCAGTCCTTTAAAATGTATACTTCGAAACATGAGCACGGAATATTATAGTGACGACATCATTAACATATAAAAGAGCTTTGTCAATGTATACTCTTCTCTAACATACTCTAACTCTTATCCAGTATACTTTAACAGTTAACCAAAACATTTTTTAGGTTGTACAGTCTAATACATTTTTATAATCTAGAGGTATTATTTAAAACAAGAGGTTAATTCATATGACTGACCTTTAATATGATATCTTGCAAATAGTATAGAAAAAGAAAAGGAAATCTGCATAGATCACTAAAATAAATTTCAGTTCCATATTTACTCTGCTGGTTTCTGATTTATTTTTTTTCAAAAGCTGAAGTTTTAGGAGCATTAGTTGTATATTTTTTTATTGTATTTTTTAGTGAACTAGTTTTTCTGAATTTTGTGAGCTTGGGGACATTTGATTTGGGGATACTCATAAGATTCATCTACACTTATAGCCATTAAAATCCAGATGGATAATTTCAACCTTCATTCTTCTTAAAATAACTTCTGTGTATGCTCATGCCTAGTTCCAGAGTAATATCCAGGAAGGAAGTCGCACCTATTTTGCCAGCAGTTATTTCTCTCTTAAAGCTGAGGATTCTTAGCTCAATCAACTGCTCTAACTGCATAGGTTTTGTTTCACCTCCACTGTAGAGTGAGATGTGATCTCTCCAATGGACCTGCCCCAGCTCAGGCTATTTAAGGAATCAGCCACATTGTTATAATGGTTATAAAGGCATGCAGTAGTTGCTTGGGCTTGTGAAGTGGAAAAAACCCTAACAAACCACAAAAATATCAGATGCTCTGAACTATATTTTATTACAAGTGACATATATACAATATATTAGTAAGTGTCAAGTTAGCTTTTTCTATTACTCTTTCAACCATCGTGAATACCTGAAAAAGGTATTTAAAAGTACCAAACTCTGTGAGCTTCCAAAAGAGCAGCGGATTGGTGTTTAGTTGGCCTTTAAAGACATGATGTTACAAACTAGAAACTAGTGTATATGTTGTTCTTCTTTCCAATTAAGAAATTGTACCTGCGAAAGTCATTTGATTCTGTTTTTGTTCTTCTTGGAATCAGAGTCATTTAAATAGAATGCATTTCACAGGAGATAGACTCTTGAAAAATTATAACTGAAAGTTATGCTGACATCGATAGTACTGGACCGAACAGTACATTTTAAGAATATTGAAAAATTAATATATGCAATTAATGAATCTGTACTGAATATCTGTGAATGCTACTAACAATATACATTAGTAAGAACCAGGATAAATGTACATCAGAGTGTCCCCTGGTAAATAGTTTTTTTGCGTGTCACTGATTCATCACAGATGCTGTCAGGGCCACAGTCTACTGTGTAAGTAATTTTGTAAGTGAGCATTGCACAGCTTAACCTTGAACAGCAAATTGACTAAAATTATTTCAGAAATGTTCAGGAAGACCTACATATGATGCAAAAGTCTCCAGGGTTCTAAACAATTTAATTACTATCTTAAAAATACACTCTTCTAGTACATTCTTGAAGGTTATTTATCTAGTATTTGCTTGATCAAAACTACTTGCCTCCAAACATGAAAATATATTTTCAGTTGTATAAAATATTTGAACCTTTAGCAGTATGGAAATGTTTATAATCAAATTATAAACCCCATATGTTTAAAGTTCAATCAAGTGAATATCTATGTGTGTGTGCATATATATATTAAATAAAAAAGAAAATCCTATCTATTTTATTCTGCCAGGCCACTTACACATATTGGGGTTTTTGTTATTTTCTTGCAAAAAATCTATGCAGAAATATTGATAGATATCAGTAGCTATGATAGATGGTGTGAAGCACTTCTGGAGATTTCACTTGCTGTCTAAATGGATGTGGTTCCAGGAGGATTGCAGCTCTCTGCCCTGGACCCCTCTGTACTGCCATGTCCTACTTCATGTGAAGAGGTTGGTCAGCACATGGCAATCACCCACCAGTCAGAGCGACACGAGAGCTAACGTGTCCACCCTACACCTACTGTATGTCATAAATTTGAGGGGGTTCTTTAAGTCACAAAGGTTTGATTTTTAGGTTGGGCGCTAGCTAAAAGAGCGTCCTGAAATAGCAGGATAACATTATATAAACTGTCCTGTTGCTGAGCTGGGAAAGTTTGATCACACACTCAAAAATCACACAGTAGTGTTTGGCTGGAGGAGACCTAATAGGTATATGAACTCATAATGTTCATAATCTGTGAAAACTTTGCACTTCTCAGTATAAAAGTTATTTTCCTTATTTCAAATTTTCTAGTCGGACACCCCAAATTTTAGAAAAGATGAAAGTAAGATACATTTGCTTTCCTTAAACAAAGATACAACGCTGAAAGAATGGAAAATGTTAAAATATTATTTGGCTTTTGATTGTTGGTGCTTTGTAGTTTGGGAACAAAAGAAAATCCTCACTGGATCACTATTCCCTTGGCAAATTAATTTAAAGCAGATGTTTTCCAGAGGGCAGCCCAAGAGATATAGTGTGTTTTATAGTAGATGTGTTATACAGGACACTCTACCTCCTGTTCCCTATTCATCTGATTTTTATTTATTTTTTTAAATGATAAACTGAAAAAAAACAAACCACATGCTGATGGTTAAATCAAAGAAACTCTTAGTTTCACTTGCTTGCTTTTTTTTTTGTTTTCCTAAAAAAAAGATGTTTTATAAAGGCATAAAGAAACTTAGGATAGCAAATAATTCATGGGTCAGGCAGAAATGGTATGAGTTCTAAGTATTGAGTACTTAAAAATCATTCACTGATAACATTGGCTTTCAATAAAGAAGAGCTAGACTTTCACATCTACCATATATATGTATACGGTATTTTACATTTCATTATTCATTTGAAAAGTTTATAAATATTTTTATAATTGTTAATCATTTTATGCCATGATATTATAATTACAACTTGTGAATTATAGATGTAATTATGTTACAATTACTGTAATGAAGACAGCAATGGTAGTGCACAACCCATTTAGGACAACTCAGTAAAAGCAACTGAAAACAAACAAACAAGAAGAGATCGTTTTAGACCACCAGTGGAGTCATAGTAGTATATCGTCTTTTCAAGCTAACAAAGGATCTTTTTCTCAGTACTGAACAGTAAATTAAGAAAATCTCCCCAAAAGTGACTGAGGATGGTCCTGCAAGCTGATACTTGAATAGATGCTCTTTAAATTAAGACTGCTGTATAAGGTGCAAAGCTGGGATTCAGGCAATCAGTGAGTGTTCATTTCTTCCACCAACTCTTGTGTGGGTTTCTGCTATCTTTTTTTGGTCACCTATTCTCTCCAGAGTTTCTTACATTAAGAGTTCCGATACCTTGATAATTGTGTTTGCTGTTGCCACGTCCAAATTAACCGTGAACTCTTCAGTCTTATTATAGAGTTGATGATGAAAAGCTCTCATCTTGGAGAGATGTATTCTTGTTATTTATGTCCTGGTTGCCAAGGCAAGGTTTATCAAGACCTGTCCATTAAAATCCCATGCATGAAGGCTGCAGAGCCATGCATAGGGGAGAAATAATGTACAGGGAACCACAAAGCTTACTCGTGGACTTCTTACTTACTGAGCATTGAGGGAGAGCTGTGGATGGAGTAACTTGCTCATCTTTCAGACAAGCTGTATGCACTAAGTAATTAATTTAATTTGTGAGTTGTTCGTTTGTAGCCTTCTGCGTGAATTCTCATATTGTGTGTGCAAACCGTTGGTCACATTGGTGGTTAGTGTGCTGGAGATACCTTCACTTTTAAAGTGGCTTAGCTACAGTGGTTTAGAAACTGTCCTAATTTGCTGTTCAATAACTCTTTCACAGGAAACAAACACAACTGCCAGTCCTGGATTCTTAAGTGTACTTGTTTCAGATGAGGAAACTGATTTAATCCCTGCAGCTCTAAGGAAGATTTCTCTTACCATATGCCTTTATTTGTCCACTAGGGATTTAAATCCCTCAGCTAATCTCAGGCTGACGTATGGTTGAAATGAGGCTGGGAGAAGCTCTCTTCTGGAATAAAATATGATTACACGAGATATATCAACTTGCATGATTCCCTGCTCTGCTTCGTAGCTGTGTTGTGTCAAGCTGTGGAGTTCACTTGAGCTGTGGGAAGATGTGCCTGGGAATCATGATTCCCATACCTTGTTATATTGCAACACCTGGACTTCCCCGGGAGCAGAGAATCTGTCCCTGGTTTTCTTCCCTCAAAAGTCAGTTCAAGATCACTAATTGCACTTAATGAGAAATACTAGAGAAACTTCAACTAACAAGGGCTTCTTTGCTTACTTATTTCAGAGTCTCAAGCACAGTTTTGTCATGACATCATCCACACAGTGACATGTTTTCTACTTTCATTTGTCAGAAATAACCCACAGATTTTGATGTATTAATCTTCATGTGTTTGGCAGTAACCAGTCTGTTGATTTATAATATTGAGGCAGACTATTGGCCTGCTTTTTTTTTTTTTTTTTTCTTTCCCCGCTATGTTAGACAGCCTGGAATGCCATCTGCTACTGGGATTCTTATCCCTTAAACTAAATGTGTAATTCAAGTATACAATACAGCATTGTGCTTCTGTCTTTTTAAACTGAACAGCTGTTGGGTACAAAAGATATACTCCAACAGTGTTGTTTTAACTATGTTATCTATTAAATATCAATGAAGCCACGCATTGTTTAGCACCATTATCAAAGATGAGATTTTTCTCCAAGTAATCACACTCTGGGAAATAAACAATCTGCAGCACGTTTGATAGCATCCAAACCAAGGTGTGGAATTTCATTAGGCTGTTGGGTGTATCTAATGTTCTCATTTATCAAAGCTTACAAAACAAAGAGGTTAGTTCACGTGAAATGGGACGTTTCTGCGCTTAAAATAGAAATACTAAGGAAAAATGTGAAGTGATTCAGACTAGAGAGAGAAGTGGGAGCTATTGTAATGTAAACTTTTGAATGAATTAAGTAATGAGTAAAGAACATCTTCCATCTTTATTTGTTGTAATTAATTCTTAAGAGAAATTCTTAGTTGGCTGGAGAATTCAAGCAAATTACATACCCGTTTTTTGTTCTTAAAGGCAATGTTTTAAATGAGAATGACTTTTGATGATACAGATGCTTATTATAGATTAAAAAAAATTAGGAGGTCAAATCAAACAGATGAAAAAAAAAATCCTCTTTAGTTTTACTTAACATGTGCTAGGCACTTTTAACTTGGGCAGGATTTTAGAAGAATCGATAGAATAAGAACCTAATGGAACCATATGACCATACATTGTGTCATATGTAACATGTAGGCATATGCAGTGTCTTGTTAGCAGATCAGGAGTTATGTTCCAGAAACAACATTCTCCAGATATTCTAAGAGAGTGTTAATCATAGAGAATAGCATTTTAGCCTTCTAGACGAACAAATCTGCGTCATTAGAAGCCATACCCTCAGGAGGGAGAAGAATGTGAGGTATCTGGGAGAGGATACTCCATTAATCTGCATCTACAGTGAGTTTACAAATTAGTTTGTCAGAAAATAAAGCTGGAAGCCTGCTCCCTTGAAAGAAACAAAAACTTGAAGGACCGCTTAATCATTTCATTAAATAAATATTGGATGTACCATATATAAATTATCCTTGGAACCAAGATTAGAAGCAAAAGTGTCTCTTGTGCCACATGCTTTAATCAATGCCGTGCTGTCTCTGTGGTAAGATATGTGATTTTTATTTTTTTTTTAAATTAGATTTTAGAAACTAGAGAAATACCCTTTACCCTGTCTTTCACATCCATCAGGGGAGCTATTCTCCCAAGATGTACATTTGAACTCTTGCAGGCTGAAGAAGCCATTGAATGTATCTGTGGTGTGTTGGCGTAGGGATTTGGCACCTGAGCCACCATTTAAAAACTAGGACATTTCTATACCTTCCTCCTTCAGATATATTTTTGCATGTAAGAAGCTCATGATTGCTGTTGCTGATGTAATTCACTCCTGTCTGTTAAGTAACTTTGAGATGGAAGGATTATTTCTCTTTTTAGGAAATAAGCACAAGTGTTTTCCTCCATTAACTACATGGAGACAATTCTCAATGTAGATGGAAGCAAACATTTTCTCCTGAAGAAAAAAAATTGGTAAGTGAAAGTATATAGGCATCTGTAGATACCAACTTAAATGATCTTTTGCAGGTTTTGAGAATTTGGCTCCTGGAGTTAATTTCCCCAATTCTACCTAAGCTTCTTGTTAGGGACCTTAATTCGTATGGGAATTTGAGAGATTATAGTCCAATTCTTCAAAGGTATTTAGACATCTGAATCCTACTGTTTCAATGAGAGTTAGGCACTGAAGCACCTTTAAAGATCTGAGCCTAAATGACTCTCTTCAGCACGATACAGAAAGCTGTCTGTACAGCAGAAAATTAAGCTGAGTTCTCTTGGGACTGCTGCTGTAACCCCAGGTTTTTCCCTCTTGTGGTCCCTGTGCAGCTCTGAGATGAACTCCCTCTGCTACTTGTGATATTATTCAGCTCTAGATATGTCAGAAGTTATTGCTATTTGTATTACAAAGAAACCCCAAAACAAAACATGGCACTTTCAGATGCCAGACGTTGTTCCTTAAATTGAAAAAGCACTAGGTAAAAACTAGTCTTTGCCTCTGAGAGTTAAAGTCATGATTTTCAAGTGCTCTGATGGAGTTAGGCACTTATCTTTGACTGAATTTCAATGAGATTTGAGCAGCTAGCAGAAATTCTTAAGTTTCTTCTAAATTCCCATTTCAAAATCTTAAAAACAAAATACAGCAGCTGGGAGTAAAACCAGACAGACATCTAGGAGATGGTACTGGGCAAGACTAATGTGAAGATATCTTTCATAGTGCAGCTGAGACAAATCTATTAAAGTTAGAAATTCACAATTGTGGATTTTGTTTTGCTACATCTATGAACACTTGAAAGTGCAGTTGTAATTAACCTCCCGTTTGCAGTGCTATACTGTCCCAGTCCCATGCCACAAGAGGTAGTGAGACTCTTGCTGCTGATGTAAATGACAGAAGACTCTCAACTTCAGTCCAGGAATAATTCCCTTGGAACAGGAAAACATCTGTCTTAGGAGAGAGTCAAGAACAGTGTGGCATTAGCTGTTTGATGCTGCTTCAATTTCAATTTTACCATATCCAAATGAAAACAGCATTGCTCCAGAGGTGGAAACACATAAATGAAGTGGTTTTGCATATACTTGGGGTTTCAGAGTAAAGATTACTCTGCAAAAGTTCCTTTCGTGGATTTTTTGGTTTTTTTTTGTTGTTGTTGTTGATTTTTTTGTTGTTGTTGTTGGTTGTTTGTTTTTTTTGTTCCTTAGGACAACCTCTCCCTCCTCCTCCTCACAGGCTGCGGTGCAGTAGAGCCAGCCACCAGAGCCATTTATAAAATACGCTCAGTAGCTGTGGGGTCTCATTTCTGACCCCGAGCCCCTCTTGCTGTTAACTTCAAAGAGTGAATTTTGTGTAGATGACGTGAACATTTTTAATGGCACTTACATTTGTCCTCAGTTTTCACTTCAGACTCTTTGGCTGTATCTGCAGTTTCGTACATGCTACACTGTACTTCAAGGTCCTTCTTTCTTCTGTTCTGGCACTAGGATCTTTAGGAGGCTGTAGCTCCTGCCTCAGGCTCTACGTGGCTTGCACTGATGTGGAAGAGGGATGGAAAGCTGGCGCTGCTGGGCTCCACTCAGGTCTTGTACTGGCGCTGCAGCAGGGCACGCAACGGGGTTTGGGAGCGAAAATAAACTGTTTGCTTTCATATTTTCCTGTGTACTCATGTTTGGGGTGATGCTGACCAAAAGCAGGGTGAAATGAATCAGGCTGTGCTGCTGAACTTTGGTGACACCAGGCAGGGAGGTGGACAGATAATTCAGGGGTTTCTGACTTCTAAGACCAGATCAGGAATTAGGTGACTTGCTGGAGAATGTCATTAAAGAAAACCCAGGCAGTCTGGGTATAATAAACAACAAAGCCTTAAATCCAGAGGACCCCATTATCACTCAATGTGTCTTTAAAAGTATTAAGGCCTAACAACACCACAGACTACTCTGTACTTCAGCTGTAAGATGCTCAGGAGTATTAGGGGTAAAGCCAGCATGAGAATCTGCCATGTGTTAAAGATTATCAGACTGTTTGTCCTTCCTAGCTTGTTTCCCCTTAGTTATCTCCCATATTATGGTGGCTAATTTTAAAGCTAATACAATAATTGTGACTGTGAAGGCATGACAGACTCTTGGAGCTCAGTTTCTTTCTGAAAGGAAGGAAAAAATAACCCCTGTATAGTCTGTGTAAGGCAAAATAATGCGTTGTTATTGACTGAAACATCTTAATTCTTAAAGATTAGCATCTTTTACTGGAAAACACAGGCAATGCTTTGAGACTTGAAAATATAAATTTAAAAAGAAAATGAAAATGAAAAACGTTTCATTCCCAGAATGATGAAATGAGATATTTTGACATTTATAGAAATTGCTTACACTTATAAAATGATATTCCTGTAAAACTTACTTGATTTGTGTAGTGTTTAATTTTCCAGAGACGTGAGTAATCTGTCAGCATGTTCCACTGAAATGTCAGGGATTCATATTAAAAATAGTAAATAACATATTTACAAACATAGACATCTGAAACAAAGCACAAATAATATAATAGTAAATGACACTTAATGGTAGCTTTTTTGACATTATGTAAAGTAACAGTCGAGTTTTGTTTACTACTCTGTGATTTCAGCATTAGGTGAAAAAACAGTTTTACAGTCATCACAATAAACTTTCGGAAGGAAGCTAAACTTTTTAGTAACTGGTTGCAAATAACACAATTTGCTCATTTGCCATGAGCTAAAATACAGTATTCATCTTCACAGTCGTTAGAGTTTGGCAAATTATAGGGTAGTCATTTAAATATAACTAGTCCTATGTAGAAAAGAAGCCGAGAAGAAAATGATTTTGTATGATGGACTGTAAGAGTAGAATAAAACCAGTAATAATCACCTTTTCTTGATAAATGAATTTTCCAGATTTGTAATATGACTACTTCAGATGTTACAACTTTACAGTGTTAGAGCCTAGGGGTAGCCTTGCATGTCAGGCACAAACAGGACCGCCAAACTTTCCTTGTCTTGGGTCATTGGGTCCTGACGCTTGTGGTGGTGTTGGGTGATGTCAGCGGGTGTCTGGGGTGGGTACAGCTGCAGGGTGAGTCGGGAGTGCTGTAAGCAGCCCTGTGCAAATGTGCCTGTGTGCTGCTCGGCTCCGGGCAAAAGATGTTGATGAGTATGGAGGGCTCCTCTGAACCCCCAGAGCCAGTGGCAGGCGTCATCTGGACTTCCCTGCTGATGCTTTCTCACAAGTACCCGAGTACTCTCTTCCATAATGCGGAAAATATAAATACAAATTTTCCCCAGCATTGGAAACTTCTAAGATTCAGCTGTACAGGGTGCTGGACCATCTTGTCTAGACAGTGTTTTTCCCAAGAAAAATTGGACCAGATGATCCTTGAGGTTCCTTCCAATATGGTATTCTGTGACTCTATGAAAATCAAGAACTTGGCTGCGTTTGTAAAACTCTTGATTTCTCACTGGAGGTAACTCGTGCCTTCTGTATAATGCTGGTTACAGAAACGTCTGTGCAGTTCCTTCATGATCCTTCACTTGATAATAATTTGAAGTAATAGTCAAAATAATTTGATATGATGGTGCAAGGCAGCTTTCCAGAGCAGAGAGGGTTAGAAGCTAAAATGTGTTTAGTGAGAAGATAACCATGTCACTGAGCCTGATGTATTTGATTCAAAACACCTCAATGTACTTTTTCTCAACCATGACAGAGTTCCTGTGGAGCATTCCTAGAGCTCCCAGGTGCTCTGGGTACTTCTGAGCCAATGACTTGGAGTTTCTGAAGAAAGCTAGAAGAATAAATTCTTTGTGAGATAGAAAAGCAGCTATTTTGTTCGTATTGCTTTTGAAGGGCTGTGGTCAATAAACAGCATTAGTAAACCAGCACTAGGAAAGAGAAGGTAGGAGTATTCGTACATGGCTCTCATCTTAAATCCCAAATACATACCTACAAGAGATGAAAGGTTGTAGCTTGAGGGCCTTTTTGCATCCACCAGTATGTCATTATATCACAGCTGTGGGGAGAGCGCGTCAGGGAGGGGATTTGGCCGAACGCGTCTCATCTCGGCTGTTGTGTGCTGTGTTGCCTTCAGTTCTGAGTAGCATCAGGGCCAATTTGTGGATGACTAAATTTCTGGGGAGTACTAGAAATGCCAAGGTAACCAACGTCACCTTTGTCCACCCCCTCCTTCCTCTTCTTTGTGCCAGGAAGAGGCAGGAGGCACTTAGAAACAGGACTGCGTAGTACGCGTTGTTTCATAGCTGCTTTTCTGACAAAAGCCCTGCTAGTGACAAAAAAAAGTAAGAATCTCTATTTTTTTTATTTTTTTTTTAGATTTTTTTTTTCTGATAGTAGCTGCTAATGTTTTGGTAACCATCTGGACGGGATTAGGGAGACTGCATTATAGGTACCAACCCCTAAATTGTACCAGTTCAGAATTTTTATATATTTTATTTTTTTTTTTTTTAGAAAGACTTTTCCAATCTATTGCTGCTTATAACAATACCAACTCAAAGACTGCTGGGATTATGCATCTTTCAATTTAACTGTGTCAGAATTCAAGGACTACGTTTGGTAGAACCATGATGTTATATTTAATTACAGGCATTGCTATCGTGATGCTTAGCACTATGGATTAGTACTAGTCTCTCGGATAAAATGAAGCACACTAATTGTAAGCTGATTTACTGGTTGTCTTCATGCAACTAGATGGCACCACTATTTACACCAAATGCGGTCAAGTATCCTTTTAATACAGACATGGATTACACACATTAAGCACAAGACAACATAATCCGAAAGCACCCTAAAACGTAACAGATATCCTGACAAAATCTAAACCAGCTGTTGTGCAGCTACAAATTACTTCTGCAACCTCTCTGGAGAGGTTTAGTGAAATAAATGGAATGATAAAGAACAGAGGAAGAAAAAATCAGATGAAAAACTTGAGGATAATGACTGAGAGTGAGTGACAAATTAATGTATTTTAAGATATTTCAGAGAGGCATTTCTATATGACCATTCCTTGCTAAAAAAATAGTTAAACCTTCCTAATATCAGTGTAAATGAACAAGTGGTTTGCTGTAATGCAAAACCTATAAAGTCTGTTTGGCTCCAAAAATGTCTCATGAAGCCAAATCACGCAAATATATATACAGGATGCAAGTGCTGACATTCAAAGGAAAAATCTTTCTTTTCTTTTTTTTTTTTTTTTCTTTTTTCTCGCCTTTGGAACACTGATGAGCATTCTTGTAATCACTCATACTCATTCTGATTTTCTGTTTCTTCTTCTCTCCGTAAGAAAACCAGACATCAAGGACTACCCAGATTTAACGCTACCAGGTAAAGGAAGTTTAGGATTCAGGAAACCTGGCATCAATTATAGCATGTTTCTGCTTGTGTTTTAATCATATTTTGAGGAAAAAAAAATGGCAGTCATCTTGTATTGGGGAGTTTGGTGATTTAAAAGATATCAGAAAATATTTAAAAAAAACTTTACAAAAGATGGTACAGTAGCTATGCTCAGAATGATCAATACTTATGATCTGGTCTCATTCTAGTTGAAACCTTACGAATGGAAGAAAGGTCGAGATTTTTTTTTTATTATTTTTTTTTGGTCATAAAACTTGCTATTTTTGTTGTTGTATTTATAGAAGTAACTCAAAAGTTAATCTGAATCCTGTTTTATAGTTCTTTATTATTAGTTATTTGGATATATCTGAAACCATTCAAATCTCTTAAAGTAGTAGCTCACCATCTCTAATCACTATGCAAATTAGTTGGACCTTGTGCAACATTTGAGGATGTTTTTTTTTTCTGAACTGTACATCCAGGTTTTCTAGTAGCTTTTGTTTATTATTTTTACATTTTTTGTTTGTTTGTTTGTTTCTTTTTCCTTTTTCTTCTTGTCTCTACTAAACATCTGATGATATCAACCAGTGAAGAATGTCTGTAAGTGATGGTGTGTGAGAGGGTTATTCAGTGAATGATCTTTAGTGACTAGTTCTTCAGCCAAAAAGAGTAGGGACAGGCAAGATCGTGTTCTACACTTGGCAGTGTTTTAATAAACTTAACTAGTAATAGCTAGGTAAAAAGATTTGCACTTTAAAAGGTTAAGTTATTGGCTTTAATATGCATAATGAAATCATTATCAGCAAAGAGAAGTCAGGATCAGGAGGGTCAGTGTTTTTCAGCCCATGTAAGACATAAGGCTTAAAATATAAAAAACTTAAACAACTTATAAGGTAAAAACACGCACTCACATTTCCACTAACAAAGAGGTAAAAAAGGAAAGAAAAATAAACTAACAGCTTATTTTCCTTTATTTGAAAGCCTTGCAATCACACTACAGATGATGAACATTAGTTTTTAGTTGGGTTTTGTCTAGGTGACCTTGGGTTTTGTCTAGGTGATTTGCAGGCATGTAAAGCATGACCCTGAATTGTTGTGTTTCTTTTTCTTGAGCAATGATGGCACTGAGAGATTGCTGAAGTACTCTACTATGTGTACCATAAATCTCATTTTTTAGGACAAATGTATTTATATATATCTCGTAAGAAGTAGTGAGTTTCATTTAACAAACTCATTAATATCTCCAAAATGTTTGGCATCTTCAGATTGAGTGATCATAAGTAGTATAATTATTTATCGTTATTATAACACATTCCCCCTGTTAGAAGTGTGCAACCTTATCTTCAGAATTAATTTTTACAGTACTGTTTTTATTGGAATAAACCCAAAAACGTGGGAAGTGAGAGTAACCTCCTAGTACTAATTTCCAATATTGCTGCCAGTGTTACTAATTACTTTTATATATAGCTTCCTTTTTTCTCTCTGATTTTTCTCATTTTCATAAGAAAAATATAAAGATATAAGTATTTTCCCTGTGCAGAGAGTGACAATCAGGACAGATACCAGGACCAAGAACTGAGAAAAAGTCTATTTGGAGAGATAGTTGTACTACTTCAGATAAAGGAGAAATCAACAAAACAGTTTTTCTTTTTACATATGAGACTGAAAATTAGAATGTTTCAGAGACATTGTGGCTACTGCCCCGTATCCCTCAGTCAGCAATTCAAGTCAGTCTTAGGTTGTGACTGGGATCAAGAGTAACTGTGACTTTTGTAGTGTTTGACCTGAAGAGCCCACCTGAAGTCATAAGTATGTTCGACAACTTGATTTGTCTCCTGTAGAAGTTACTGTGCTTGAGAGCTACTTTATCCCCATTTCTTTTTTTTTTTTTTCTTTTAATTCTGTACTGAAAAGTACAGAGGGAGATGTGCATTGTACTTGGTTTCGTGAGATCTATCATGTTTCTGTAATTCATTTAACTCTAGTAAAAGAACAGATTCTGGCCAGCAGAAAAAAAAGAAATGTGGTTTTGCTTGATCTTTTTTTCTGGAAATGTTGTTTGTTCTTTTGCTCTTCCAAGCCCTGAAATCTTGCATAATTCCTCAGAAGAGTTGTCCGGGTGTTGGCCACCACCTTTGTTGAAAAGTAACTTCTTAGGGCCTAGGGATACAGCTCTTATGCAAGAAATTTGGGGAAAAAAAAAAAAAAAAAATTAAAAAAAATCATTTATTCAAAGATGACTTGTAAATGGTTTGAGTTTAAAAATGTCACCTGCATTTCAGAGTTCTTTGGCACTGTACCCTCAGCAGAAGCAATGTTTTTGTCCTTTGTTCTTTTTTCTTAAAACAAACCTTTTCTCCTCTTCTCCCTCTGGCTTCAGATGAGTAGCTGCAAACCTGTTCCATTTTTATGCCATTGATCTATTTGTCTCTGCTTTAGGTGCTTTGAGCAGTATTAAAAATTAAGAAATCAATCGAAAGAAACCAAAGGTCATAGCATGCTTTGTAGAACTTAAAAAGCACCACAGTTTTAACCTTCTCATGAAAAATAATTTCTTTTTCTTTCCTACTTTTGTCCGAGAATCTATGAAATGTTTTATTTAGCTACTATTAAAAAAAAAAAAAAGAAGTCTCTTCATTCAGTATAGAGTGACTATTGATTGATAGTACATCTCCATGGCTCATGATGTTCTGTGAAGCACCTGTAATTTTCTTTTCAATGAGTTAGCTATTGGGTCTTCTAATGATTAAATACTTTAACCTCTCTTCACAAAACTGAACTTTATTTTGGAAGACTGTACATTAGGTTATGATTCAGCACAGTCTTTATGCAAAATTTATCTGACATCTGATGTTCTAGATAAAAAAATCCATTTCATTTCTATTATATTGTTTTCAAAAGTTTTTGCAGATAAAATGTCAGGATATTGTGAAATCTGTCCAATAAAATGAAGTTGATAGAATGCTTACCATTTTTGATGTGTTAATATGCTCTTACTTATACATAGCTCTGATATAGCCCCAAAGATGGGGAGGTAGTCACGTCAGCAGCATAAAAAGGAATTAGTGGTGCCTCTAAACATGGTAATGGGTTCTCAAGAATGGATTCACGATGCAGCAGCTAGTCAAGGATAAATTACTATGGTTTTAATTTTCAGTAGTAGAGAAAAAAATCCTGCCTCAAGTGTTTTGCGCAATAAATGATAACTGTATAGAAATTTACAATCTAGTTGAGCTTCAGCAGAGATTTTTGAGTATATACTTTTCTTATTTTAACTATGGACCACCTGTATTATCAGACACCTTGAAAGGATGTGCAATGTACAGAATTTTTGTTGCTTCTCATCAAACACTTTGGAGGTGGAGGTATTTCTCTGTCCCTTACTTTCTGCGATGCAGAAGCTGAAGTCTTATTATCCTCCACTAAAAGCCTCAGGGAGAGATTCCATTCTGAAAGAACCACCTCTTTCTAGTAACTCAATCTCCAACAAGATCCGTACAAAAGATAAATTGTCAGATAATCAGAGATGCTTCTTTTGTGAAATTCCACAAGAACAGTGGGCAAATAATCCACTGGAAGATAAAACACCTATTACCAGCACAAAGTGTAAGTCCCTCTAAGCAAGGTTTTGCCTGTGTGAATGACCGATACCATCTGAAAGCAGAAGATTGACAAGCTAGAAGGCAGTTAAAGATAACAACAGGGCACCTGAGAATCACTGAGGGAATTTATCACTGTCACAGTGTGTGATATGTAGCACACTGCAAGGGTTTGGTGATTTTTTTGTTCTCATACATTTTAAGTCTCAGAACTGGTTTTGTGTGTGGCTGAAGCAATGGAGAGCAATGGATATTTTTCTCATAGAGCCATCCTACTGATTTGAAATATATCTAATTAGTGAGGTTTAATTTTACATACCTAAACAAAAACAGTTCACACAAATTGCTACCATTACTATTGTCTAAGCCATAGAAAAGAGAGATTATCATTTAAAACATGCAGGCTCTTTACAGTCAAACTTAATTTTGACTCAATCTTGCTAACTTCCAGCCCAGGCAGCATATTTTATTTTCATTTTATGTTAATTTTCTCTAAAGTGGCTGTATCATTTGTATTTCTTTTATGTTAAGATCTACGTTAAACTTTTAACATAAAGGAGGCAAAAAAAATAAGTGAAGAAGTAGGGTCATCCTCTATTTATATAAAAATATACAGCAAAATATGAGGCATTGCAGGTGAAATCCACCCATATGCAAAAAACTGATTCATGATCCGTGTGTTCATTTAATCCCACCTCAGCTCTCAAAATAGAGCGTGGTGGGAGTTGTGATACATGAAGTGGCAGATTGAAGATATGGCTGTGAACAAATTGTGAACTCCATGCTGCCTGGTGAATCCTGCTTTGTTTTGAGCTGTCTATTCTGTATACCAATCTTGAATTTAAGTGTTGCCTTGATATCATGTTATAATATCTCTTATAGATTAAATTGTATGCTGTTTAGTAACAGGGACTTGGTGCTTAGTGAAAAATATGTCTGAGAACACAAGATAAAGTACTGAAGAGTCACAAATATTAAGTCACTCTCCCCTGTGGGGCTACTTTTTGTATTAGCAGGTTCATTGATGCGAACGGTTCCTTGTGCTGGTCCTGAAAAAACTCAACTAGAAAGAACATTCCTTAAATGTGTACTTCAGCTAAAACACGACAGCAACTAGCTGTCTTAAAGGCAACCTAACTTTTAGGGAATGTTTTAAATTTTTT